>JAULBS010003824.1:0-11461 GCA_032355785.1 Symmetromphalus regularis | reverse complement strand
GCGGTTCTCGTTTCTTCTATTAACACTAACCTCTGTCCTGAACAGACAGCACAGGGAGCTGAGTTGTGTGCCCATGAAAGCGTGCTTGAACCTTGGTTGGATATAAGCATGAAAATAAATACAACCAACCACCAACCTTATCAATAAGAGTAGCCGCATTAACGTCTGTCCTAGACAGATCGCGCAAGAAGCTAAGCTGTTTGCCCAGTACAGCGTGCTTGAACCTTTGGTTGGATATAAATACGAAAATAAATACAACCAGCAACTATCCAGCCATTGAAGAATTTCCAGAGAAACCACGAGAAAGAATACATGTATAACAGGGGCATTGGAGCCGATACGAGGGTGTGTAGCTCCCCTTATAATTTTCATAAATATGTTTTTTATTCATTGTTGCCCCCCTCTCCTAAAATGAATTTCGTTCCAGTGCCCCTCTATAATAACGTTATCCCTTTATTAGAAAAACAAATGTCTGGTAAATCAAGACGCATATTCAAAGTGGATTATAACCAATGTACAAAACCACATCATTAGCTACAGTTGAGAAGTTACGACAATCATTCAATAACAAGGAAATACCCCATCATCCCACATATACCACAGTGCTGGAAATATTTTAATTTATATGCAGACAGCTTAATTTTTATTTCATTTTATTAACAACCAAAGCACATATAAATTGTCATGTGATGTGGTGTATTGACAATATAATTACGATTGTAGTTTGTTTAAATTTAACCGTTATCCTTATTTTACGAATATTTCCTTGTATATTAACAGTTGTTTGCCCTTCTTGTTCTTGGACCAATAAAGGAAATGACGAGTTTACAAACTGTTGTCTTTATTTTAATATGTATTAACATACATGCATCTCTCTTTTCTCTCTCTATCCTACTCTGTCATTCGTTATCTCTCTCTTGTTTCTGTCTTTCTTTCTCTCGCTATATCAGTTTCACTCTGCCTCCCTTCTCTCTATCACGAGGAGCTGGCGACAGACTTTCAAAGAGTGTAGGGAGATTTTTGGGGTGCATTAAACCAGATCAAACCCCATAGATGAAATTACTAACCTAATAACTTATTTACAACATTTTAATCATCATATACAAATAATACAGCACTTGACATCTCATCCACAAATATCAGCCAAAATTCTCCATACTTTCATATTATTAGTATTATTCCTTCCTTCTACTAAGTGTCGAGTGTCACAAGCCCCTGACAGGGCCGGATTTATAAGGGAGCAATTGCACCCCCACCCCACCTGTGGGCCTCCTCAGAATAAGAACTTCCTATATAAGAAAATGTAGGCGCAATAATTATAAACTTTGTTCTATTCACTCATATTAATTTTTTTTTTTAAATTTGTCATGTAATTTAATTTATGTGTCAAGGGAACCCGAAGAGCCCCGGGTCCCCCAAGGTTTATAATCCGGCCATGGCCCCAGGTGATAATTCTTTACCACAACAGAGAAACGGAAGAAACCTGTGTGTTATTTTTGTAGCTCGCCGGGAAAACGCACATCAATAATAATAAATAATAATAATACATATTAACAATGATATAAATAATAATAATATAAATAATAATTATAATATGATATTTTTTCTTTATTTGTTTGTTCTCAGAGTTAGAAAAACAGAAACCAAAAAATAAAGACCAATTTTTAGACAAAGTAAACCGCATTCAAAATTATTGCTGTCCGAACGATAGATCCATTCAGCTTTCTGGCTATCGTTTTTGTGACCTTGACTTTGAAAAAAAAATCGGGTTTTCTTTTTCTTCGTAGTTTGTAGTTCTTTCTTAGATTTTTGTGATGAATATATGAGATGTTATTGATGAAGTGAGAAAAGTAAGCATGTAATAATCGCTAATCATATATTACATTTCGCTTTAAATGTACATAAATGTGATTATTTCAATAGTATAAATTTAGTGTTTGATTTCATTGAAATCTGAACTTGAACGTATGTTCGGAACTGAACAGAAATTATCGATTAGGACTATTTTTTTTTCATTGTTCATTGTAAGAGCATATGATTTGTATTAATGGAAAGTTAAAGGCAGTTGGTTAAACCCATTCTTCATGATAACGGAGGGACAATGACGATTGGTAACGGAAGGACAATTTATCACGTCTATTCAGGCAACAATTATACATCATATACCAGTTGTTTGTATCAATTAATATATTTAAATATATTTTGGCAACAGTGGAATACTTTTACTTTTGACTGAAGGGGAGAGGTGTAGGAAGGGGCCAAAAAGTTTGGGGTGGGGGGCACACAGACATATATTTACATTGGAAAATGAATTTTTTTATACGAAATATCTAAGAAGTGGGGAGGCTCATGTCCCTTGACCCCCCCACTTCATATACAAGCAGGGCCGGAGAAGATGGGGGCATTTGCGCCCTCCCCTAATAATAATTTTTTTACATTTATTTCATTGTATGTGCCCTTCAAATGGTGCCCCTATTCAATCTTGCTCCCCCAATATTTAAGCTGCTGCGCCCGGTACTGGCCAATGAAGGATTTTATGCAGCTTTATAAGTAAACCTGCAACACTTTAAATAGGTAAAGATTTCAGTTGATGAAAGTGGATTCAATGAAAAAAAAAAGTTCCAATGTAACCTAAATTCTTTTAAAATGAACTCAAAATTAATCATATAATTTTATTTTAAAATTCAATAATTACATCATGATGTGAAAGGCAACCCTTACGCTGGCCTTAAATGATCGTTTGTTTGCTGTAACCCAAATTTGTATTTTCAGTACATTTCCAGTTTAAAAATTACAGAAAAATTGAAAATTTATAATTTTTGGTGGTAAATGGTAGGGTTATAATTTTTTAAAACATTATTTTGATTCAGTCTAGTACTAATAAAACTAGGCAATTAACTACATTAATACATGTAATATATTGAATTTTGCCTTTGCAATGACATTTTATGAATGACACAGTAGTTGAAAATTTTGTGAATTTGATATCTGATGTCAATGAAAAGTCTATGAACTAATGTTGTTCAATGTATTTGATCTCAGTGTAGTACACTTCGGTTAACTTCTGTCTTATGGTGGCAAAATCATCGGCACTTAGTTTCTGCAGATTTCTCCTATTAGAAGATGATGAGGCAGGAGAATCTACTTCTAGGAACACAGTCTTTGTGAGCAGAGTCAATGTCTTTCACAAATTTGAAAATGTTATTGTTTGCATCAACTTGTTCAAGGAAGGAGAACACCCAACTGTCTTTTTGAGTTGCATGTTGATTTAATGCTTGCCCCAAGAACCAGTAACGCATTGCTTCCCAGAACACAGAGTACTATTTTCCAGCAGAAATGTGAATAGACTTGGAAACACTCTAGCAGCAGTAAACCATGCATGATGAGGACAAAATATCAATTAGAGAGCTATATAAAGCTTAAAACAATTTTGTAACCCATTTGTAGTAATAAAATATTATTCAGCATCTATCATGTGTTACATTTAGCCAGATTAAATTTGTTCCCAATTCCCCCCCCCCCCCACATCCTAAAAATCATAATTTTCTCAATTTGTTTTTCCAGATTGGTTATACCACATCAAGACACATCCCAAAAAGCTTTCTTTTGGAATGTTTCCCCAATCTAGGTAGAAAATTCATATTAAAAAAATTGAAAAACAATGTTTTTTTGTAACGGAAAGACAGGCCGAAACGAGAATTGAAACGTTTTTGAATTTTTGTCAAAATAATTCTGTGACTTTTTATCCTAAACTATTCACTCAACTGGGATGCATATTCATATCATCATTAAAAAATGTTAGTTTTTCATACTTTTATTAAAAATAGTTGCTCAGTAAGACTATTTTTTTCTTTATATAATTATATTATAGGATACAATCAGGGGGAATGTGCATCTCTTTAAAAAAAAAATCCCCAAAGGATTCAAAAGCCCATAACCTTTTTTCTGGAAGCTATAATTCAATACTTTTTGTTTGTTCTGTATACCTTGGAATGCTGGCTTCAAAATAAGGCAGATATGAAGTCATTTTGTAATGTTTGAAATTTTGATCCTGATGTTAACATCCCCTTGTTAACAAACAATAGACCATTCCACAAATTCAGCTAATTTCTGAGTCATTTTAATGTACATATGTGCAGTGTTTCACCCAGGATGGAATGCAGGAATATTCGAATGGTGTGGGTGTGGGTCTGTTAATATATAATAATTTAATGTTATATGCGCATACATGTAGTTGTAAAAAAAAAAAAAAAAAAAAAAAAAATTAAAAAAACGAATTAAAAAAAACCACATATATATATGAATTTATTTACATGATACTTAAGTTAAAATGATGATTAATTTATATTTGTATGCTAAATGTGATTTCTCCTGCTTTCGGCATATATATATATATACATCAATTGATAATTCATTTAAATTTGTAGTTTATCCTAAGCATATGATTTGTGTAGCCATTTGTAAACAACCCAAAAGAGACACTTGAAATAACAACTACATTAACCTTCACCCACAAGATAAAACACCAGAACCTACACAGAACATTTCTAGTGGTGTAGGAAAAGAGTTTGTTTTATCTAGAGCTGCTTTCAGCTAAACTGAATGTACTAATGATATTTCTACTGAAACAGAGTTTGTTTGTATTTCGGTGTGCTAGACGGTAGTATTTTCCTACTTATTTCCATTTAGTGTTTTCTTTCTGATTATTCTTCGTTTATTTTTCAACAAATTATTATCATGTAATACCACAACTATACATTGTTTTACAAAAACTGTCACAGTTTTGTTTTGTTTGTAAATTTAGCAAGGAGATGATTATCTTGTGTGGAGTAAACATTTAATAAAGTGCTATAACTTAATGCTTGTTGGTAATTTACTTCAGCTTCACAGTATGCTTAGGTGAAAATGTTAACTTTGATGTCTTATCATCCTTTGGGCCTTCATTTAGGGTTTCCTATCCTCAGGGCTTTTCTCCACAATAGCTTTTATCTGTCTTCATTTGAAACTGTACTTATACATTGCTTTTTTAAAAATTATTTTCAGGTAAAAATACAGAGCTGAATAGTGAGTTAAGAGAGTTACAAGTACCAACATAACAGCTATCTGTATTCAAAGTTAAAATGGATCACCAAATGAAGATACCCACAGGGAAGGTTTTCAAATGTGGGGTGTGTGCAAAATGTTTTACAGAATGTGGTAATCTGAAGAGGCATATGAGAATTCATACAGGTGAAAAAGAATTCAAATGTGAGGTGTGTGCAAAATGTTTTACAGAAAGTGGTAATCTGAAGAGGCATATGAGAATTCATACAGGTGAAAAAAATTTCAAATGTGAGGTGTGTGCAAAATGTTTTTCACAATGTGGTGATTTGAAGAGGCATATGATAATTCATACAGGTGAAAAAACTTTGAAATGTGAGGTGTGTGGAAAATATTTTTCAGCGAGACTTAACCTGACATTGCATATGAAAATACATACAGGTGAAAAAAAATTCAAATGTGAGGTGTGTGCAAAATGTTTTACAGAAAGTGGTAATCTGAAGAGACATATTAGTATTCATGCTGGTGAAAAAACTTTCAAATGTGAGGTGTGTGCAAAATGTTTTTCAGCGAGACATAACCTGACATTGCATATGAAAGTACATACAGCTGAAAAACCTTTCAAATGTGGGGTGTGTGCAAAATGTTTTTCAGGGAGGCAGAACCTGACAGTACATATGAAAATCCATACAGGTGAAAAACCTTTCAAATGTGAGGTATGTGCAAAATGTTTTTTAGCATGCAGTCAACTACAGAGGCATGTGAGAACTCATACTGGTGAGAAACCTTTCAAATGTGAGGTGTGCTCAAAATGTTTTTCAGACAGAAGTAGCCTGACGGTGCATATAAGAATACATACTACTGAGAAACCTTTCAAATGTGAGTTGTGCACAAAATCTTTTACACAATGTGGTCGTCTGCAGAGTCATATGAGAGTGCATACAGGTGAAAAAACTTTGAAATGTGAGGTGTGCACAAAATGTTTTACACTATATGGTAGTCTTCAGAGTCATATGAGAATCCATACTGGTGAGAAGCCTTTCATATGTGAGGTGTGTGCAAAGTGTTTCTCACAAAAGAATAAACTGCAAATCCATATGAGGAGGATCCATACTGGTGAGAAACCTTTTATATGTGAAGTGTGTGCAAAATGTTTTACAGACAGACATACCCTGACATTGCATGTGAGAATTCATAGTGTTGACAAACCTTTTAAATGTGAGTTGTGCACAAAATGTTTTACACAACGTGGTCAACTGCAGAGTCATATGAGAATTCACACAGGTGAAAAACCTTTCAAATGTGAGGTGTGCATAAAGTGCTTTTCTCAGAAGTGTGCCTTGGAACGTCATATGAGAATTCACAATGGTGAGAGACCTTTCAAATGTGAGGTGTGCTTAAAATGTTTTATTCAAGGTGATCAACTGACGAGACATATGAGAATTCATACTGGTGAGAAACCTTTCCAATGTGATGTATGTAGTAAGTGTTTTTCAGACAAGAGTGTCTTGAAAAGTCACATGATAATTCACAGTGATGAGAAACCGTACAAATGCGAGGTGTGCTTAAAATGTTTTTCACATTTAAGTTACCTGCGAGTCCATGTCAGGAGAATTCATACTGGCGAGAAACCTTTCAAATGTGGGGTTTGTGCAAAATGTTTTCCAACTAAATTTGACATAGAACACCATATCAGGACAGTTCATGTTATTGACAAACCATATGAATGTGAGGTGTGCTTAAATCGTTTTACATACTCTAGAAACTTATACTGTCACATGAGGACCCATACTGGAGAGAAACCTTTCAAATGTGAACCGTGTACAAAATGTTTTGCAGACAAACGTACTTTGGTAAGACATAATATAAGAGTTCATTCTTGTAACTAAAGTTTGAAATAAATTCCATGTTTAAAATGATATTCAACCAGCAAACCTTTTCACTGCAGACGAGTGATTTGTTGCAATTTTCGACACTCACCTGAATGAAAATGAAAAGTATTCAGGGTTTCTGCACTTGCCTTTTAGTGATGTTGTTGACGTCACAAAATTTGAAAATCTGCATGTACATGTATCTCATGTCATTTGAAATATCAGGAATGGTTTTTGGACAAACAATGGATTGCTTCTCAGGTATTTCTAAATGGAGAACTGTCTGGAGTTCAAGAGAGGTTAGTGTTTGGAGTATCTACATAGCAATTTCTGTGGTGCCAAATGGATTCATGTTCTGCTATTTCTGAATGATATACCCATGTGGTCAGGAGAGGTTAGTCTTCGTGGTCTCTACGTAGCAATTTCACTGGTTTCAAACAATGGATCACCCCTCTGCTATTTCTTAAACGAATACTTCCACGGACCCCTGACCTAATTAATTTCCAAACAAAGAATTAATGTTAAATGTTTATAAACATTTGATTTGCCCATAGAAATACTTCATTCAACTACTTATATAGCCACAGCATCTCACTTATTATCAATATTTATAATTAAATATTGAATTATGGTAATGAACCATAAATCATAAACCTTAAACTTGAATTCCCTATACCATGGTTCAGGTAAAACGTCTTGCGTGATATAAAAGCAAAATATTTAAATTCCGTGGGACTGTGCCTTTAATGGAGATGAGTCTTGTGTTAAGGAGAGGTTAGCTTTCATGGTCTCTACTTAGCAGTTTCATTGGACCTATACAAAGCATTTCTGCTCTGCAATTTCTAAATGGAGAACTACAGCAAGGTGACATTCAGAAAATAATCACATGTACACACCTTTATAAAACCAATAATTATCATGTTACATATAAATGTATTTAACTACTTGGTTCTTCTGCACTGTATTTTATTTGTATAATTATTTTTGTTTTCATTCTTTCATCAAAAAAGAAAACGGACTACTTAGCACAAAAAATAATAATTAAAAAAATAAATATATATGGGTCATTCCATATGAACTCAAACGGAGGTCCCCGGGTGAACGACTCTGATTTCGCTCAAATTTTGTTCAAGAGTACCTCTATATGTATAATGAACACATGTAAAATTTTAGGCTTCAACTCTTAAGTGTTTCTGAGATATGGGCCTACAAAGATAGGGCCCTATGCCCACTTTTTGCACTCACGAATTGCAAATATAAATTTATAGTCACTTTTGGAGGCTAATATTTTGGAAAGGAATTGGTACCCAGGGTAATTGGGACCCAGGCTTTCAGAATCTGTCATTAGAATTGCCCTATCTCTTCTCATTACAGAGTTATTGACCTTTAAAATATGCACATTATCATGTGCAGAAATAAAAATTTCAATTTTCAAGGGTCCACTGTCAGCCAAGAACCAGGTGAGGTGAAGTATTTTTTTTTATACGGTTCCACATTCAATTTGGTTTGGACCCGCCAAGAACCAATTACAGAGGGTTAATAATGCTGGATTCCTTTTATTTGAGGACAGGTCTGTCTGCAATAGGAAGATTGACTCTTTAGGAAAGGAATTAAAGATTCTGAAAGCCTGGGTCCCAATTACCATGGGTACCAATTTGCAACCTTTAATTCCTTTCCAAAATATTAGCCTCCAAAAGTGAATACAAATTTATATTTGCAATTCACGAGTGCATAAGGTGGGCATGGAGCCCTATCTTTGGAGGCCCATATCTCAGAAACACTTAGGAGTTGAAGTCTAAAATTTTACATGTGTTCATTATACATATAGAGGTACTGTTAAATAAAATTTTAGACAAATCTGAGTCGGTCACCCAAGGACCTCCGGTTGAGTTCATATGGAATGACCCTTAGGCAGTTCCAGATCAAAATGCATTTTCAGCTTATATAAACGTCGAATAAATAACCGATCGAAAACGTTATTATATTTTTATTACAGTTCGTTTTATTAGTGAGCTGTGCTGAACAAATAATCCAGATTTCGCCAGAAATGTGTAACTGCTAACTTTAAAAACTGTCGTCCGAACGAAGTTATGGAATGGGGTCTTGATATTTCCTGTACAGTGTTTTTGAAAGTTACACAAGCGACAAAATAGGTGACAATTCATAATAAACATTGCCTACAAATAAACTACATTTTGCACTTAATAAATTAGGGTATGATTTTTGTTAATATAATTATATTAAATTTAAAAAATTTGAATCCTTACCGTGATTTTTTTGGTCAGTTCCATATCACGTTCTTTGTAAATTCCTTCATTTTTCAAGGGCCGTTGCGCTAATTTATAAACTTGATTGCAGCCTTAGGGTTTGTTTGTGGAACGGTATCCTGCAGTTAAAATTTAAATATTTCCAGAGGTTCACTTAAATTAAAAAAAAAAAAAATTAAGTATCGATAAGTGGCATGATCCGGAACTACCCAAATTATCTGCAACTACCCCCAAAAATAAATATTTTTAATAATCGACTAGGACTTCGTACTATATATTTTATTTGTTTTAATTGTTATTGTAGCAAAGTAAGTTATTCTTTGTTGTATTACAATAACAATAAAATGAAAATTTGATATACGATCGCATGTGAATGAGTTTAAAAACACTTCATCCAGAACTGCCTGAACAACTGTATTTATAGGGACCGTATCCTCGTCATGCCAAATTGTGTGGCATTAACATGAAATGGCTATGGCACATGCGCAGTTGAGTCACAGCACACTTAACGACATCAATATTTACGTTGTTGAAGTTAGTAATGAAATCAATTTAAAAAAAAATTCTCCACTGTATTTTGTGAGAAAACCAATTTCTAATGTGTTGTCAAATGTTATAATTAATTTCCTAGTGCCAAAATGTATCCCATTCTTGCAACTATCGCACGTAGCTGTCAGAAACATGTTCCCACCAAAAAGAATCATGATTGCAGACAAAATACAGATGATTGACCTTTAGAAGACTAAATATTTTTTATCTTCTTTTCTGCATATTTTTTTACATCTGTGTGATCAAGACTTGTACACAACGTGTGAGTGGTGCAATATTTTAAAATTCACAAACACTATTTATTCAGAATCAACATTCGATGCATTTTGGACAGAGGACACATTTCGACACTTTAGGATACCCTCTTGTAGGGTTTGAAATGAATTACACCTATTTTTAGCTGTAGTGATAGAATACCCTTTAAATAATGATAAATAAAAAAAAAAATTATGACACAATATCTCCCAAAATTGAATTTTTGTATCCAAGGGAATTAACTCCATTTGGCAAAAAATGACAATACACTTATACAAATTGGCATTGAACAAATTATTTAACCTAGTGTCTCTTTTTGAGTTAATATACATTAATAAACCCTCAAACAATCAATATTTTAACTAATAAATCATCAACCAAAGAATGAAATTCAATCAAGCAATATTTTGTATGAGGCATTTGATATCATACAGTAAAAAAGTGGTACGAGTTAGTGAGAGGTTAACATGAACATATTATTGTCATTATTGATGTACACGTTGCTCTAAGAGGTATAATACTCTAATAAATTTAAAATATTGCATTGAAATTGAAAAGTAACAATTAATAATGTAAACAAATGTCTGCCACATTGGATTCTGAATGAAAAATGTGCGTTTAGTAATGAGGGTCTTCAAACAGTTGCCAAACTTTAAATTTATCTCAAAACACAAAAATACTGATATGTATAAATGTATGTTTTAAGAAAGAATTAATATGTGAACACTGCGATAACTAACAAAAAAAATGAAAATATTTGTAGATAATAGGAGTTTGACTCATGGCTTTTGCTTTTGATGCGCAATGAACTATTAACCCATAACTAAAACCGGTTTTGTCGATGCAAAAACATCAGTTTAGTCCTTTACCAACCTTCTGCAAGTGGAGACCTCTTCTTATATCTTCGTCAACATACCATAAAAGGGCCCACGATGGGTGTCTGTTTTTAGACCACAATCAGCGAACGAGTTGTGGCACTACTAGTCTTCCGGTAAGGTCCCTAATATTTAAGAAGTTTGGTATAGATTAGCTACTGACCAATCAGAATGTCTGAAATTTATCTAAAACATAATAAATATATGTATACATACATGTACATCACAGAGAATCAATCATGAGAGCCTGGTGCAGACTGAATAGTGATACAACTGATTGATGAAATTAGGCTTGCCAAGTTTCAAACCAAACAGAACTTGGCATCTTGAGGATTGGTATTTCCCAGTTTGCTCCAGGCATTCACAATTGATTTTCTTTTCTTGTGTAGCTAACTTTGTTTACCATAAATTAAGTTTTAAAATTATTTATAATAATCATTCCATGTCAACATAAACATGACGTTATGAATCAATAAATACATTAAGTCATTTCTTAATCAGATTTTATGAGTTCGTGTTGTTACATAGGTTGGTCAAAATTATGATGTGATATTAAGTCACATCAGGATGTAAGGTAGTTTTCTATCACTGTCATGGGGGTTGG
>JAULBS010003813.1:0-11462 GCA_032355785.1 Symmetromphalus regularis | reverse complement strand
GACAGACGCCAACACTAGCTGTAGGGATAGGTCACAGTTATAGGCTCGCTTGTACAAAGTATGGTTAAGTTAACAGTGAGTTAGTGGAATATTTCAAAACCAAATTTTATTACGTCCATTGTGTTCGAATCTGACTAGACAACTGATCACCGAAGAAAGAAAAAAAAATACAGCAGCCGCATTGGTTCTTTACTGAATTTTCTCTTTTAAAAATCTTAAAGACCAAAGTATGAATAATTTGCCATTTATTATCAAATTTATGTTCCGAGTAAAATAATTTTTCTTTGTCATAAGCTATAGCGAGTGACAGTGGAAAACTATTTCACAAGGGACATAAATTTGATAATAAATGATAACAAGTTTAATATTCTATTTATTATCACAAACAATTTTAATCGTTTTATTCTTTAAATGTTCTAATTGCTGTAACGTTGTAGTCCGTGGGCTAGATAGAGGACCTCCGCCACTCCAACTAAGGGATTTATGTTGCAATGTTTTCGTGGTCAATGAATTCAATAACATCATTACTGAGCTTAATAGACCATTCTATTATGGGTAAAAGTAATAAATCCAAGATGGCCGACTAAAAACACGATTTTCATGAAATAGCGACACCCGATCAACACACGACCCATTTGTGACGTTTTATTAATGCTTTTAAAGTCAGTAAATTAAATAAATTATTTAAGTTTGAAACAGACGATTAGAGTTGGTTAATAATTAAAGTTACAGATGAAGACCTTCAAAATTTAAGATAGCCACTCTGAATTAAACATTTCGAAAAAAACATTTCGACATTTAATTAAAATATCAACCCAGTTTGGGTTTCTTTAATAGTGCTTTTGAATTGAGATTTGAAATAGATCGTTTTAATTTAGTTAAAAATTAAAGAAATTATAGGTAAAGACCTAACAAAATACATGATAGTGACTTTGCAAATGTCTATTTTCATGAAATTGTAAAACTCATTAAGATAACTTCACATATTATATGCATATAATCTAACTTGTTAAGGCTAGTTAATTTAATACAATATAATGCATGACATATAAACCATTCCAACTAACATACAAAATGAAATCAACATATCTTCTAAACATTCTGAAAAGAAACAATCATTTTTAATATTCATCACCATTATGACTGTCATTAAATAAATAATTAGCTTGAAGATAATCCCCAGAATGATCACTGTCAGCGAAAAAAGTTTGTGTCTCAAATTCCTCATAAAGCCAAAGGGTATGCAGGTGACCATCGGAAAAGTACAAGCCGTTAACGTCCTTTGCAATATGAATATAAGCTACATGATACCTCCATCTGGTAGTTAAACATGTTTTGAAGTAAAATATTTAATAAGAACACCTTTACGATGGGGCCATCTTCTGAACTACTTTTCTTCAACTATCGTATATTAACGTTTGTCTGCACTGATGAACTTTCTGGATTCATACAGTGCACAGATTGCTGACCAAACAGTGTCTTACTTCATATTTGAGTGGTCAGTAGGATGGAAGAGAACACTTGTGCATTGTATCGATGTCGAAGTATCATAAGTGTATACTAATTTCGATATATGATGAAGAAAGGCATAGTTCAGAAGATGGATCCATCAAGCCTGAGTCTTCTCTCCTGCTCACAGTTCCTGCTTCAAGAAATCCATCTTGCAATCTGTAAGACTGCTGTATAGGAATGGTGCTGAGCACATATTCATGTAGCTGATGTCCGAACTGCAATGCATGGTCGTTGCTGGCATCTTTCCTATGGACACATGGAGCCTCTTTGGTTTTATAAAGAATTTGGGTCACAGTTTGTAATCAGAGATGTTCCTAATGTCAGCCAGGAAGTGCGCAACACTGACAGTGATCATTCTGAGGAATATATTAAAGTTAATTATTTATTTGATGATGGAGGCAATGGAATATTAAAAATGACTCATTGTTTCATTTCAGATTGTTAAAAGACATGTTCATTTGATTTTACTGCTATTTGAAATGGTTTATATGTCATGCTAGATACTGTATTTGAGTAATTCTTCTTGAAAATATGGATTATATGCATAAAATATGTGATATCTTAATGAGTTTTATAATTTCATGAAAATAGATATATTTGAGGTCGCAATCTTGAATTTTGGAGGTCTACACTTTGTTTTTTTAAAAATTTGACCACATTTAAATGTTGAATGATCTGATTACAATCTAAATGTCTTGTTTGATTCGCTGAATTCAAAAGCATTAATAATGAAGTCCTAACTAGGTTGATATTTTGATTAAATGTTGAGATTTCATGAATTTATTTTTAATTTAAAAAAAATATTTATTTATTTTTTGTGGTAGTGACTATCTTGGATTTTGGAGGTCTTCATTTACAATTTTTAATTATTAACCAACTCTAAATGACCTGTTTCAAACTTAAATGATTTATTTCATTCACTGACTAAAATAATGAATACAAGTCACAAATGGGTCACTATATTGATTGCGTGTCGATATTTCATGAAAATAGTAGTTTTTAGTCACCCATCTTTGATTTATTACTTTTAACAAAAATGGAATGGTCTTTTAAACTCAGTAATGAATTTATTGGATCCCTTGGCTATGAACACAGGAGTATATACCAACATCATGATTCTATGTTGACTAGTATTATCGACTTTTGTCGCTGACAATCTTGATAAAATAGCCAACAATAATAGTCTGTTAAGGTCTGTAATAACTTTATTGGATTCCATGACTATGAAAATATAGGAATAGACACCAAGATTGTGATTCTATGTTGGCTAGTACTTGAGATATTGTTGATTGTAAATCTGGTGATAATTTGGCAGCCATCTTGGAAAATGGCAGACATATTGGAATTTCCAATCAATCATCAGTTCGAATTGAAGAATGAGATTATTCATATCAAATTTCATGCTTGTATAACCATTTAAAATAGTATTCCTGTTATCAGATCTACTAAAATAGATGTTAAAAGAAACACATTTTTCAGGGAGGGGGGGCCATGTTTTGACCCTTATATTTTGCAACCAGATCCCTGATTACCAAACTTTGTGTACATATATGATAAGGAATGAAAAAATACCAGTTAACATAATGTCGGCTCTGGATGGCACTTAGCTCATTCTGAAGCCTGTCTAATGCTTTCATTGCAATTTCCATTTCTTTTATTTTTGACTCGAAATTATCCCTAATCTATCTTCTAAATTTGAAGAAAAATTTATACCTGATACTGATAGAGTAAATTTGGATTAACCCCATTCTACCTTCCATCTAGCGTGGTGAAACACTTCTTTTGAATATTTTTTTTCTGCCTACTTATAATCTTTGAGTTTGAATAATTTAATTTCAAACCAGACATTTTCTGCAAAATGTTCGTTACTTTTGAAAGCAGAGTTTTGGGATTAGTGAAAATTGGTAAATTTTCAAGTCTGTTGTTCATCATACAAGCCTGGAAATAATTTTTGGAGATGTGCCTGTCAAAATATCCAATGTCAATCAATTTGTGCCGGTCAAAAATAAAAACGTACCTGTCACAAAATTAAATTGAAATTTAACATTGAAATAAATATTTGTTTTAAAGAATAAAGTGGGTTTTTTTGTTTTTTTATTGCACACCTCATCACAGATACTTCAACTTTCGAATTATCTTCATCTTTCAACCAAATCATCTCTTACCCATTTCAGCAAAGTACTAATAAAACATACCGCAAAAATCGCAAACATGCTAATAGTGCCGTGAATTCAAGTACGAGCGAACTTATTTCCGGTTTGGCTATGAACACCGTATACCATAAGTTCGTAATACATTCAACAAGTTATCGACATTTCGTACAAACGTGGATTTCAATTTTCTTTGTTTTTACAAAGATTATTATGAATATTCTTTGTTAATCTGAACGGAAACTTGAGGGTACAATCAATAAATACTAGTTGTCAAAAAAGTTGCATCATGCACGTGCTCAATCGATAACAGGTCTTATCGGAAATATATATATAACACGTGGATAATGTCAAAGTTTATAAATGAAACTGTAACTGAAAAGAGTTTGGTAAATGTTCATTTTTTATTATTGGGGGACGTGGTCACAAGAATAATTCCTCACGAAAATTTACAATGAAAGCTCAATTGTAATTTTTTTAGCCACGAAAATAATTGCATATAACTTTTTTATTATAAGGTACTGGAACGTTTTGTTCTAACATGCATTTTATCATAAGTCGGAGAGTTTGAATATGATATATCAACAGAACTACAAGTACTATGAGACTAAGGGTTTGTTTTTTGTTTTTTTGAAATGCAATGTTGTTCTATGTCTTGCCTTCATGACCAATCACGTGAAATGAGCATGCTACGTTAAAGCACAGGCCTGACGTCACATATTTTAGCAGCATATCCAAATCCCATTATTATCAACCGATATCATTTAATGACACTGATGGGGGAAGAGACAGGACATAAAAAAAAAATATCAAAAGTTTTGGCGATTTCAAGCTAATGTTGCTGGTCATTTAGGTCATTCGGAATACAGCGGTGTATTATGGATTCGGGGAGTTCAAAGTATTATTTATAGTTATCGGGCCTGATTAGGTCTATTAATAGATTTACCCGGTAAATGCTGTGGCGACTGTTCAGTTACCGCTAGGCATGTCTATGATACTCAAAATATGCATTTTAAATGTACACCATCGAACTGATTATACACAAGAACAACTGATTTTGTGGTGGACAAAATGACCGCTAATATTAAATTTGTGACTGTCAAAGCTTGATAAATGACAATTTTGTACCGGACAATGTCCGTGACCGAGCCCTTATTTCCAGGCTTGTAATAGTCTTGACTTTGTTTATCGAAACAGTATGTTGAGCGCATTTCATAGCCATTTTTTTGTGGGTTTTTTTGAAATTCCACTAGCTGTCGGGCTGGTGGAAAGTAATTATTTGGTAGCCCGACCGTAAAAATCACTAGCCATGGACGTTGTGCTGCTGTATTCTGGAAACCGTATTCTTTTAAAATTAATATTGTAATACAATTTGTATTTAGTTGTCCTAGGAGTAATTATAACCAAAATTGTATTCTTTAAATTTTAAGTATTTTCTTTGTTAATTTTTTTTTAGAATCATCTGTGGATGCTCCAGTTGAAACAGCAGATGTCAGTTATGGAGAAGATTCTCAAGATGACAGTCACATAGATTCTCAAGATGACAGTCCGATTGAGCAAAACACTTCTGCACAAGAACCCGAAGCTGATGTTGATACAAAAGAACCCGAAGTTGGCATTGATACGAAGGAACCTGAACCTCAGGCAGAAGTTGAAACGACCAATAACATAGTAATTTGTCTTTTATTATTAGTGCAGTTTAAGTTCCTTTGTTTGAGATAAATTGTATGCAGTTTTCATATCACACTATCCATGAGTGTTATCTGTTTTTATAAATCTTTTTCATTTACATAAAAACTTCCATAATCATTCTATAATAATGATTTATGAAGTTTAATCAGTCACTAAGAAAATTATTACAAATGATATATGATTCAGAGAATTAAAAAATGTATATAACCCCTTTTATAGCTTAAGATTTTTTCTGTTAACCCATTTCATTTTTAATAACTTACTGTAAAACGTTGCGATGTGTGAACCACACATGTGCTCCACAGAACTAAACTAGAGCCCGGTGGTGTAGTACTTACACTATTTGACTCGGCTGGGAGGTGACTTACAGGAACGAGTGGTCCTCAACTCGTTTATCAAAGTGCTCTCCTGTCTGGGATAATAATAAATCACTTGATCTGTGATATTTATTTTTTTAAAGATAAGATGAACCTATGGGGGTCTCCTCCAACTGGTAATTAAATTTTTTTATGAAATAAACAATTCTTCTTACAAGGAACAAAAACATATTTTTCCAGCAGCCAGAATTTTACATCTGTTTCGAGACCTAGTCTAAGCACTCACTAAGAGGTCCCATCAGTGTAGAAGCTAGAACATAACTTTAGCTTGTTTGGTTTATACAATTTATTTACCATCTTGTATGCAGTTTAAGATGGCCAACAGATGTATGTCTACATTGTCTTCTTACATTATTACAAATACAGTACATACAGCCAAGATGAAAAAACGAATAAATTTATATTTGTATTCATGACCGAAATGTTGTACAAAAGTATTTTAAAATTGTTTCTAGCCGGCAGAAAAAGAAACAAATGCAGAAGAGCCAATGGTTGTGCAAGATAGTCAGCAGAATGGAGAAGAGGCACCAGCTACAGATGATACTGCTGAGGAATATCAAACAATTGATGAAACTGGTGAAACAGAGGAAAATAAAGGTAGGTAGTTTTTGTTGGAGTATTAAAGGCATACTCTCACAGAAGTTAAAGGGCTTTGTGATTATAATATTGATTACGAATGAAACTTGCATACATTTGTGATACAAGATCTCGCATTCATATCACACAAGATGTTTTAACTCAACCATGGTATAGGTAGAGTTTATGATTTATGGTTCGTTACCATAAATCAATTATTATTTCAAAAATATTGATAATAAGTGGGATGCAGTAGTTATGTAAGTAGTTGGAAGTATTTCTATGGACTGATCAAATGTTTATATTTAAAATTAATTCTTTGTTTAAAAATTAATTAGGTCAGTGCATCGTGAAAGTATTTAATATACATAATAGAGGTAAAACACAGTAACTGCCAACATATATTATAGATATGCAGCCCTTGAAATGTGAAAGAGCAGTTGGCTGTACCATTGTGAAAGCTAGCATATAATTAGTTTGCAGCAGCATTATACTGGAAATGCATAAAATAAGAAATTGCCATCACTGTACCATAGCAAAACAATTTAGTGCCAGCAGTTAGATGGACTGGATATGGTTGATTACATTTGTTTGGCAATGTCATAGCTGCCAACCCTTAAGATTTGTTAGTAATATCAAGTCTGGAAATAAGTGGGTGGTCAATGACATTGACCGGTACAAATTTGTTGTTTTGTAAGATTTGACAATCAAAGTTAATTTTGTCCAATACTCATGTTTTAACTTTTGATAAGAAATAACATTTCTGTATAAAGTCGGCTTTGTGCAGCTTCTGTTGAATAAATTTTCAAGAATTAAATAATAAAAAGCAAGCACCATAAAAACTGAACTGTATTTTGTTTAAATTGGGTATATTAAACTGTATGTCAGGAACATTTTCTTTAATGTCCGG
This sequence comes from Symmetromphalus regularis, assembly GCA_032355785.1. Lineage (NCBI taxonomy): Eukaryota > Metazoa > Mollusca > Gastropoda > Neomphalida > Neomphalidae > Symmetromphalus > Symmetromphalus regularis. The sequence continues at coordinate 4,245 of JAULBS010003813.1, read as the reverse complement.
CATAAACTGACTGATGCTGGACATTTTGACCAGCTGAATCAAAATAATTATTTCCAGGGCTGTAATATTTACGATTTGGAATCCCCAGTATGAAAATATTTTTTTTCAACAGTTCTGAATTCCTGTCCAGTTCGTGATCCATTGTATCTGATTTGGATATAATGTTTCGCGCAGGTGCAAAGCCCAATCTTGCAACCAAAATGGCGCCGACAAGCACATGTCACATCAAAGGCAAAAAGAAATCCCAGTAGTGCTTTGTGCTGAAGTACAAGCAGCAGTTTCTTGATTTTTCTCAAGGAGTTCTGTACCGTATGAGAAATTCAGCTTCAGGGGGTAAGCCCGATCACCCCTGCTTATCAGGAGGTGTAACACCCCTCACGAAACCTCCCCCCACCTTGATTACTAATTCTGGATCTTGGAGGTTGGTAGCTACACAGTTTTTCTTGTCTGGACCATGCCTCACCTACTATTCAATGCTCAAAGATGAAATTAGGTGTGGTGAGCCATCTTGACAATATGTCTGTAAACTATGTAAGGAAAGGATTAGTACATTTTGGTTTTCTTTGTAGTATACTTTAAGTCAAACAGGTGTATTTTATTTGAATAAATGTTTTGTCTTGTCATTTCGTGTTGTAATTAGATTTTTTATCTTTCGATATTTTATGTTTTTGTAGATGATGACAAAAAACACAGTCAAAAGAGAAAGCGCTCCAGATCCAGGTCGCGAGAAAGACGACGATCCCGAGATCATGAAAGGCATCGATCACGTTCTCGATCCCGAGAGAGGAACAGGCAAGTGTAATACAGTTTGTCAATTTTGATGTTGCATAAAATTTATATTATGTATATTAAATTGTTTAATTTGTTGTATTCTACTGCTAAGATTTTACATGACTCATTTTTGCTAGGCACCTGTTTATTAAAATTTCATAAACACAATTCCTTCATTTTAAGATTATTATATTAATCGTGAAACTGATAACAGTATAGATGGTTAAAGTCTATAGTTTTTGTGCATAATTAATTATTATTTTATATCTAGTATATCCTAAAAAGTAAGTAATATAGATGTATTAAATTACAAAGAGTAGAACAATTAAAAACAATACGGTTTGCTGGATAGTGCTTTTGGTTTATACTTGAAAAAAAATTGAAGTACTTGGATATTTTATTTTGAAATAAATAACATTTTGATTTATTATTTATTTTTTGAAAACTTTCTAGGCGTCCACCACCAGAGATGGATGATGAAAGCTGGGAATCAGAAACTGCTGTCAAATTGGACAGATGTAAGTAATTTTGGTAATTTTAATACATTTCTGCAACTTAAACATAAAGTACTGACTTTTATGTGCACAATTATTTAGGCTGTTCATAACACAACTTCAATTACGAAGCACTAACAATTGTTAATTCTCATCAAATAAAGTACCATATCCTGCTTATAGGTTAATCTTTTGTGAATGTCATTACATTCATACATTAAATAATATAACATTTAGTATATTTTAATTTTTTATGTTTTTGTATTTTAATTAATGGTATTTTTATATTAACATAAAAAGGCATCTAAATAAATATTTACAAATGTAAATTAACTTACATCTTTATTTGTGTGAGCAGATAAAAGAATTTAATATATTTACTAATTAATAATAATAAAAAAAAATAGTTTTGCAGGACACAGGTTTGTATAATAAGAAAACCAATCCTGAACAATAGGTACCGGTTTTGCAATATTCCATTTTAGTGTTTTTAGAAAACCGATTCTAAACAATAGGTGCTGGTTTTGGAGTATGCCAGTGTAGTGTCTGTTATCAAACTAGATTACATCAATGCCAGCATATATTCTCATTTATATTAGAAGTAGCATATTGCAAAATGTGTGATAAATTGTTTTGTTTTTTTATTTTCTTTAGATAACTGTGATTTAACAGTAAGAGTAGATGAAAATGGCATTAAGGCCCATCCACTGACAGTTGAAGGTTTTGCTTTTATGTGGGCTGGTGTTCGTGCCATGTATGGAGCTAAAAGTGGAAAGATTGCTTATGAAGTCAAGGTAAAATAATTATATTTTGTTTGAATAACTGGGAACATGTTTTTATTTAACACTTCTAAGAAATCTAGTTCAAATGAAAAATAATTTTTTTATGAAATGATTTTTAAGATGTTACAACATTGATGTATTAAATGCGAGAGTTAACATATCTGTATAAGTTTATTATAAGATAAGATAAAATTTATTGCATATTTCATTCTAACTCTGAACAGAATGCAAATATAGAAACATTCAAACAACAGTACAAACATGTAATTGTTTTTTGAAGCACATTTACTTAACTTAAAATTTAATTTAAATTCATTTTGTCTGTTGACATTTTTTAGTGTACTACATTTTAATTTCTATGCTCTTTCAGCTGTTGGAGAATTTGAATGTTGATCATCTTCCTCAAGAAGAGTCCAACCCACATGTTCTCCGAGTTGGGTGGTCCACTGATTCAACATCACTTCAGCTTGGTGCGTACACAAATATATTGCTTGTTAAAAAAAAGAGATGAATTAATCAGGGATGAAAATTCTGAACCGATTGGCAGAATTCAGATGTTTTTCGATTCGCTTTGTTTTAAACCCAATGAGAACGTTTGGGATCCGTGAAATGACTGACAATTATAGACATTTGTTTAGTATTCATACAGTGAGTACAAACAAGTACATACAATATCAACATTTTAATGGTTAATTTAAATTTTGTTTAATTTGATCGCATGTCTTAATCCTTAAATTTAAAAAAAAATAAAAACCATGAAGTTCACGTTACATCTGTAATTCGCATTATGGGTCAACCCAATCTTAAAATTAAAATGGGGGGGGGACTAGTAACTTTAAGGCTACTAGTTCACCAGGCGAGTGAAAATAATTTCTTAATTTTTCTCCTGAAATGTCACTTAACTTGGTACTTTGTTCTGTTTTAGGTGAAGAACTATTCTCTTACGGGTATGGAGGTACTGGAAAAGCGTCGACAGAATGCAAATTTAAGGACTATGGTCAAACATTCACAGAAGGTGATGTCATCACAGCTTATTTGGTAAGATTTTAAAATTCGTATTTTACTGTACTCTGTAAACATATGTTGTTGGGTAGTTTGGTTGATAATACCAATAAAAAAAAGAAATAAAGTTTGTTTTATTTAACGACGCCTCTAGAGCACATTGATTTTTATCTTATCATTGGCTATTGGACGTCAATCACATCGTCAATAACATGTATTTAGAGGATACCTGCTGCTGCCACTTAGGCTACTCTTTTCCAATAAGCAGGAAGGGGTCTTTTATATGCACCATCCAACAGACAGGACAGCACATACTACAGCCTTTGATGAACCAGTTATGGACTACTGGTTGGAACGGGAAATATCCCAAACTGCAAATGGGTCCAATGAGAAGGATCAATCCGACGACCGACCGGTTCACAGGCAGGCACGCTACTGTTTGAGCTAGATCCCACTCCTGATAATACCAATATTTAATAAGTCCAGCGATCCACATAATTAATATCCCTGTTTATAATGGTGCTTTAATGTTTTACATTACCCGAACAGTTCAGAATACCATTTCATTTAAATCAACCAATTTCCATTCATTTCTTAAATTATTTATTATTTATTTAGTTGTTGTGAGAGTGGAACGTATGCATTCAATTCATTATGTTATGCAGTTAAAATTTTGAAAATTGGCAAGTGGTAATTAAAAGTGTCAGAACACCCACTAAGTGATTAAAAAAAAGTCTTACAAAACATTTTTTATATTTTGTCAGGATATGGAAAGTGACCCAGTAGTTATGTCTTACTCAAAGAATGGTGAAGATCTCGGAACATGCTTTGAGGTTGAGAAATCAAGTCTTGAAGATGCTGCACTGTTTCCTCACATACTGACCAAAAACACAGAATTTGAGTGCAATTTTGGACAAAATGTAAGACTTCAAAATATCTTGTTTTATGTAATCTTTATCTGTTTAAGAAATCAGGCGGTATTAAAGCATTGTCTGATGTGTGAGATGTAGTGGAGCTGACCCCACGTCATAGACTGGGTTACCATCTATTAAAACCAGTTCTCAGCAATAGATCTATTAAAGACAATGAAGGGTACAATGCATATAAAATTATATCACCTTAACCCTTATCCTGCTGCATTGTTTTTGTAAAAATGTCATAATTTTTACATCATACACATTTGTGTTGATATCTCT
>JAULBS010003802.1:0-11462 GCA_032355785.1 Symmetromphalus regularis | reverse complement strand
ACATTGGACCCGGGGGAGACGGGTCCGAACCAAATTGGATGTGGACCCGTATAAAAAATACTTCACCTCACCTCACCCATTGTCTGTCATCGTTTGGGATTAGGTTCATTCACTCAACTTAGCCACCATGCATGGTCTTTCATCATCTGGGATTACATTCCAGTCTTACTATATAAACATTTCACATCAAGATCTGAAGTAATCAAGTCAAAGGAATCATAATACATTTATCAAAATAAAGATTAGATATTAGTTATTAATTTTAATGTGAAGAACCAATAATCAGATTTTAGTAGCTATGTATGCAGTTTGAATCTGCTTCATTTAGTGATTTTAATAGTTATTTTGACAGGTCATTAATTTATTCCATGCACGAATGCCAGTTTATCCTCATATTCAGCTTATATCATGATCTTTTAAGATGAAAAATGTCAGAATTTTGTAAATCTTTTTAGTCATGAACACTGCTTCGTGTATATTGGAAACAAAAAAAATGTCATCTTGTTCCAAAACATATCTCTGCAAAAGTCCAAATCTGATTGACTTGCACAGAAAATTGAGGGGTCTGCACCCATGAATCACTGTTAAAGAAGAATATTTATTCAACTGTCATGAATGGATGAAGGAGAGGATTTGTCTGGAAAGCTAGCATGGTTGACTTAGAGCAGCCATTAAGAAGTAATTACTGGTGAGTGATAGTTCACTCCTGTATCTAGCTGGCTACTGGATACTCTATGTTTGATTTAAATTAATCACCTGTGGAAACACTTTGATGGCAGCTGTGATGTCAAATGTTTCGCCACCGGTATTTGTGGATAGATAAAGATAAAATGACATCTCATTTCCTCAATTATTTCAAGAGTGAATCTACCACCAGACTTTGGCCATCAAGGTGTGCATTTCTCAGGCGATATGCATCAAGAGAATACCTGGCAGATAACATTTTGAAGTTTTCAGTTGCAGACATCTTTGGTAGCGTAGTAGCACAGTGTTTTTTTTTTTTAAATGTCAATTGCAATTCCACAATAAAATGTTTACTTTTTGAATTCTTCCTATAACCTTTCCATGGTGCAAGAATGTTGTCAAATAAAGTTTAGCATGATATAATTTCATTATTTTTATAATTAATTTTTCATGTCTTTATTATAACAATTTTTTGGCAACATTTTGTTTAAATGGATCAGCAAGGACAGGTAGTCTACTAAATTCTGTGTAACTATTGTTTCATTTATGAATTCTTTGGTCATTCAAACATTTCAACTGACTAAACAGTGTGCTGGAGTATTGTTAAACATTCATTTTTTTGTGTACATTTTATTAGAATTCTCTCCCTTTTAACAATATAAATTTTAATACTATTTAATGTTGGTACAGTTACAATTCAATATTGTTTAGTAGTATGTTTACTTTGAAATCATAATTTAAGAGGAGTTTTATTATTATTGTATCATTCAGATGAAAATCTCCCTTTAAACATTAATAAATGTTTGTATCTCTGAGGTTTCCATTTTGATAATGGAGTTTCCTGGACATATTTTAATAAAGCTTTGTGTGAGTCCTTCTTCCCTTAGGTGATTATAAAGATATTCACACAATTTGGATGAATTAACTCTTCCTATGACTTGAAGCATGTTAGCATCTGTATTTCATTTCTGTGTGCTAACTCAAGTTTCCCGTGATGGAAATAAACAAATTTCTGTGCAGGTTTCCACCTTGGGGCCAGTAAAAAATATTGATATTTGGCTGATTTTGATGTACCAGCTGCCTTAATGACATGGATAATTTTGGTATAATGTATTTACAATTGGTTCTTATGCAGTTATTTACTATTGTAAAATATCACCGATAAAACAAATAAACAATACTAATTTTCCAACATACATGTAGGATTAGGGTTTAAATAAAGACAGGCAAATTGCCATTTAATAATATTGGGCCTAAACCAAAAGAGTTTCTTGACACTTGACCTTATCCTCCAAAAAAAGAGACTTCAGTATTTTTAAAATTTAATATTCCATTCTTTTTCAATATCTAAAACTGGTATAAGATAAAAATACCTAATTTTGTCCAGTATGTTGCCAAAAATTAATCAATTACAACAAACAAATATCTCATATGATCTGGTTACTACTAGCCATTGATATTCTAAGTGTTAAATTTATAAAATAGTAACCCATGTGCTTAACATGTAATGGACAACTGTATTGTATTACTCTACCAATACCACTGAAACCAGCTGTGTTGTATAGAGGAAGCCAGCTTAACATTTTGAAATTCTCTCTTAACATTCTGGCAGCACTGCTTTGCAGTTTTGTTGTTGTTGTAATGTGGAATTGCTCATTTACATTTGATGTAAAACATTGTTTGTAAATTGAGGACATATCTGTTATTGTTAACCCCATTTTCATTTGATCTTTCTCACCATCCACCTTTGTTCTAACATTCTTGTTTCAGTTCCATTTTACTTGTCGTAAAAAAACATGTTTGGCATTTCGCTTTCATTGTTTTTTCAAAACTATAGCCATTTTGATGTTAACTTGTTAGAAAACAATATAATCCACTTTCCCTCTGTAAATCCTGTTATAATTAAGACTGAAAGATTAATATTTGTATATGCATTGTCACATTTCCTGTTTAAGCTTCCATTCAAATCCTTATAAAATCTCCAGCTATTTTATCAGTCTTTCAGTTAACAAGTGATTTAAAATTGCTTTTAATGTGACATGTGGCTGTTAAATAATTCCCACTGCAAATCCTACATAATTCTATTCTGGAACACTGAATGATTATGTGTATTAGAGTTTAACACTTTTAAAAGTTCAATAACATTAGATAATAAAGCAATTCTTATTGATCGTTATTGTCTGGTTGTAGCGACATGCACCACAAGCTTTTCTAATTTACTTCATCCTAGAAAGAGTTGCTGACATTGCATGATGGTCATTGTCAAATTAGAAGATCTAAAAATCCTCCAGTGAAATCATTTATTTGAGGTTTTGTCAGTAGGACCATACTGTAGAGTGATTACTAACTAACGAGAAAACCCAGCAGTGTTCCTGTTTCCTCTGCCTACAAGCTTACAGTTGATTTCAAACATAGAATGGGGTTCAGCAGTGCTTCCTATTATTTTACCAAATGGTAAATAAATCAGCAGGCGCCTTTGTACATTATCTAATCAGGTAATACAATCATTATGTAAAAACACTGCAGTGTAATCTTTGAGATGATATAGGACTAAAATAAACACAAAATAAATAAACTGGATTTATTTATAGTTGGAATCTGCAAAATAAATACATGACGGATATATCCCGTTATCTAAAATTACTATCAGTAACTCCCCATGTCAAAATGAATGCTAGTATATGCTTTTCAATTTTATGTGTTCCAAGAACCAGTCTTTTCTGTGCTTGTTAGCCTGTTTCAGAGCATTAGGTGGAAATGAAAAGAAATATATATACATACTCATTTTAGAAGTAGGTTATCATGGATTTGAAACCCTAAATGACATTTAAAACCAAATGTGTTAGCATGAGGTTTTAAATGTAACATTTAGGGATTTCAAATCCATGATAACCTAGCTCTAAAATGAAATCAGAGTATGTTTATCTCCATTCTAACATCGCTATAAAACAACTTTCAACTTGGAACTGTTTCAACAAGTGGAGCAAACAGGAGTGAACAGGCATTGAAATGTAAACAAAAATCTCTGTGATGTAAACGAGATTGGAAGGTGATATTTGTACGGAGGCCTTATAATCAATCCAGATAATGTGACTTGCTCATACGGCCACCATATGCAATATGGATAGCGTGTTTTGTTTGTACATGTTTGGGGGTCAGTAGCATCTAAAATTGACAATGAGAACCACAACTAACTACAGCAACTGGTCCATGCACAGTCATAAAATTAAAGCATTGCATCCGACACTGCTTACAGTGGTTACACAGCGGCCGTATGAATATCCACTTCGAAACAAACTTAACGTGATGTAACATCCTGTCACAGATCAGTCGTATGGGCACTATCTGTTGTTGTTTTTTCAATTATTTAAATTAAATCTACTAAAATAACTTTGTAGATTATGAGAATATGATTTAGCAATGTTCTGTGATGTTGTTTTTTCCGATATCATCTACTAGTGTTTACTGTATGCACTTTTGCGTATGGAAAATGAAAATTCCAACTTGTTCGGATGTCTGATGGTGGTCGTACTTCAAATGGTCTCTTGTTAATGATTCATTGTTTTATTTTCATTTCTGATGGATGTTTTCTTGAAATTCCTTTTAAATAACATTTTTCAAATAAAGATCATTTATATGTTTAACAGATTAAGCGAATACAAATTTAAAGTTGCTCTTTACCGACCAAGCATATTTACGTTTGGCTCATAATTTTAAAAAAATAGAATGCTGACGTCATGTTTGTGAACATCAATTACAATTCCTACACAGCCTACATTTAGAGGTAGTAGAACACAGGTTTAATACCTGGTTTTTAAAGTGGATAGCCAATCAGAATCCAGTATTTTCCAAAGTTATGGTAGAATTTGCTTTATATACTTGGTTTTTCATTGTTTTGGAATTATTCTATGTCATAATATTCCAGGGTTATTTTTTGTGGAATTTCACCTGACATTTTTTACCAGCACCAATTTGTACTTGCATTGTGGTATAATATCAACAAAAAACATGGTTTTGTTACACTGATACTGATAGCACACACAATTTACATACTAACAAAGTAACATAAAGGACTCAACAAAACATTGTTATCATGACTGACTGTCCATACTCATAGCGTTGACATTTACCACTGACATTTAATGATTATGTTTGTAACAAAAAAGAAAGAAAATTGATAATCAACAGCTGTATCTTTAGTTCCTGTTTTCATTAAAATTAATGACAGTTTCAGACAAACTGACAACAAGTGATTTTATACTTTTATAGCTGTGTGAATTAAATGACAGTTTTGTCAATAACTCAAATAATCAAGTGACTTGGCTAAATTATTAATGTAAATTTTATTTTAGTATACCTGATGCTTCTGTTATTGTTTGTCACTGAGTCGAATGTACTTCTCATATGAAACATTAATTTGGGATAATCTTACACTGCCCTTCACTTGGCTGTTAACTATAAAGATATTATAATTCAGGATGTTGTTTCCTAGTCCTTATTGACAGGACCTTCAACATACGAAAGAGCTTAGGTCAAATCAGAATACTGGAGCTCTAACTTACCATGGCACTAGGTTAGTTTCAAGATGCATTCTTGTATATGAACCATAGTAAAGAAAGAATTTCAGAGATGTCTAAAGACATCCTAGTTTATACTACATGTGTCATCATAATATGTGGAATATAGTGTGTCTGAGAATGACTGCACTGTGATTTATGGGTATAGTGATTAGGCAACAGAAAGAGTACTACTTAATGTTTGGAAGAATATAGGTGACACACAACTGTCATGCATGATATAATGTGTGCTTTCTCATGTGTGTTATGGCTGGAGATGTCAAGACATCACATAAATCAGAGTTACTTTATTTAGTATTTAACCAAGCAAGTGTCAGTCAGCTCTTCATACTGACACCGTAATGACAGGCATATGAGTGTACGTCAACATCACATAGATACAGCATTGGCTGGAACTGTAGTTTTGTACTTCTGTCGAATACAAGGAGTGGGATGTACGTAGCTCAGAGTTAGAGTGTCTGGCTGAGGTGTGATTGGTCATCACATCAAACTCCTTCAGTAGACCCAACGGGCTATTTTTCATTCCAATATATGATTTATAACTGGCGTAACAAAGGCCATGGAAAGATGCATATAAAAGATCCCTTGCTGCATATTGGATAGTGTAACCTATGTGGTGGTAACATTTGTCTTCAATCACAAATACCATGAATTTGATATCTAATAGGTGCTGGTTTTTCTTAAACTAAAAAAAAAGGATTTTTGTTCCACATGTGCATCAGTTTTGACCTTGCACATCAGTATTTATTTTTATTTGACCATGCACTATACTGCTAATGTCTGCATAATTAATTGTGGTGTAACAATTGTTCACTTTTCTAGCATTGTAGCAGTCTGCTCAGTGAAATGACCAGTCTGCTCAGTGTATTTTTCCTTGTGGGTAAAAAAACTCAAACATGCTTCACTTCATCAATTCTAGAGATAACCTCAGATTTTGAAACATTGTTTTTTTTGGTCTGTTTACTGAATGAACTTAAATATGTACTTCTGCATGATTTAAACCTCCTGCACTGATTCACATAGTATCTGGCAGTTTGTGGTCTTAACCTCTTGGCCACTGGGACATTGACAAAAACGAATGACTGATTAACCGATATGTTTGAGATGGGTTCTGTCAAACACTTGGTTTGAAGGCAGGGACTGGTGGGATAATCAGATTCATTCCTCACCACACACTGGCAACCATGATTATGTCTTTGTTCTTCGTGATGCTGCCTATCCAAACATTTACCAGTCTGTCTGGAATCCAGGACATCAAGATTTCTAACAATACAAACTCATTAAACCAAATATTATAAAACATCCTTAGTTTCACGATTCTTGTATGTTTCGAACAAAATTTGCTTCTTCCAGTTCATAACTTAGAAAAGAACTCAAATGATTCAAAATATACATTTATAAAATATTGAGTATATTAGCATAGGACTATAAAAAAAATTGTTAATTTAATAATCAGCAGCATTCTTACATAGGTACCTACACACATGTACACACACACGGACACGCATGCACGCATGTACGCACGCACTCACACACATGAGGATGACAGATGTCACCTGTCAAAGCCTTTGTTGACCAGCTGGAACGTAAAATAGCTTAATGGGTCCATTGAAGGGGTTACATTATTTTAAAGGCACTGTAACTAATTTTATGATGATTTCTTCCTTAAATGTTTTAGACATTGTAGAATTAGAATATCTATTTTGTTACATCTTAAGTATTTCTGGATATAAGCAAATATCAGAAAATATTACAGTGTTGTAAAACTAGTGGCAGTTGTCTTGAAACTAAGGAATTGCTTAAAGTTAAATAAACAATTGAAAATGAATGTCCGTATGCCTTTAAGCATGTAGCTGACACAGCAGTTAAAGTCAAATGATGAATGTGAGCTACATGTATGCATGTTTTGGTTCACAGTTAAAGTATTTCGATAAATCATTTGTCATCCACAAAGTACTCAATAAGTGTACATAACAAATCATTCTGTGCATCATTTCTATATTGCAACAGCTTGATCACTTCTGAACCAGCATGGGTTAAAGAAATAAATTTGATGATCATGACTAAAATTTCTGAGGAATTATTTCAAATGATTTTGCTTAGAGATATGATGGTACAAATATAGTGTGCCATTTTGTATACCTTCATTAAAAGTTTCATGGCTTCAATTTTTGTTGTAAATTCGACAGATGTAAAACAGGATTTTTATTTTTGGGTTAAATCAAATTAACATCAAGTTTCACTTTTAAATGACTAAACAAAAACCATGAACACTGATTTGGGAATTTTTGGATAAATTTAGTTTGTTCTCCTCGAGTTGAAATATAATTATGTTGAAGCTAAGGAATCTTTTAACAGTTGGTTTAATCTTTTTCTGAATTATTTGAAACCCTGAAGTGAGCTTCCAAACAGAAAGTATTTTTTGTTGTCTTATTTATCTTGTCTCGTGAATCACTTTGCAATATTTGATCTCACCAAGTTGAAATAAAATCCTGTTGAAGGAAAAAGGAAAATATTCTGGCAACAGTTGGTTTAATCCATTTCTGAATTGTTAGAAACCTTCCTGTGAGCTCCCAGACAAAAAGTATTCTTGAATAATTTTTTTGTTTGTTTTCTAGTGCATCACCTCGCGGTATTTATAGCCATTGTTCCTAAGTTAGTTTATCTGTGTTACCTGATCTGGATTATGAGAATATATGTGTATTTTTAACATGTTGTGATGAGTGCTGAGTTCACAAATGGGATTTGCTCAAAGTCTGTTGGTGCATCAGTTTTTTGCTGATCTTCAGAGCTGTGTGTTGTCATCCAAACATGGAAAATTAGCCAAATTGCTGCTGTATGTTATTGGTGCAAACATTCTTGAGGCCTGTGATGAAAGGTTAATGTTTAGTTTCAATGTGTTAATAGTGTTTAAGCACACAAACTGTTTATAGGTCTATAAACATTCTTGGGTTTGTTGAGTAACAGATTGCTAAAATCTATAGGTGGAAATCCAGGAGTCAGAACACCCACTTGGCCACACATTTTATTTTTTCTCACGTTATAATTTGGTTATGAATGACTTTGGGCCACCCTCCCAATATTAAAATCTTTAAAATATCTTTAGACCCCTCCTTCCAAAATTCCTGCATCTGACAAGGAAATTAATGACTACATTTCTTGCAGACACCTATTTACATATATAAGTATTTAGTAATGTGTCTTAAAAACTAGTACTCTGACCCTGTTCATGTAGTGGTTAGACTATTGGTTGGTAGGTACAAGGATCAAATCTCAGTCAAGTATAGGATTTTTAATCTTCATACCGGCTCCAACCCAGAGTGGGTGCTCTGCAAGATTCAATCGGTAGATGTATACCACTTGCCTGACCAGTGGTGGTAGGAGGTATCACGACATGAGTTGCAAAACATTATGTCTGACACCTAATAGGTGCTAAATAAACAATGTGCTAGGGTGTTCCTTAAAAAACCTGGCATTGAACATCATTAGTCCCACACACTGTAGGGGCAAGTGCAAATTCTCTTCCATTACTATAACACATTCTAAAACAACTAGTCCAAACATACATTCATTTACATGACCATAAACAGTTCCCCTAGCCAAATCTCTCAACACCACGCTGAGATTTCACAGTACTGGTATTTTTAAAACTTGTGATTGAAAAAATTGCTTTTACCTTTAAGGCGTAATGCATGATGAGATTTTTTCTTTGCTTTATCTCAGAGTTACACTCACAAACGTCACTCCGCCCAGAACTGACAGAGATGTATTGCGGTCATCATTCTTCTTAAAGTATTTGTTTTTATGTTTGTCTTCAGTAGTTATTGCTCTTTGAGATGCACAGCAGCAAGGTGACTTATTTGAGTTTAAATGAATCCGTGGTATAGCGTGTGGTATGCACATTATTAGAAATGTTCACATCAGTTTCTCTCTGGGTCCTTATGAATTGAGACTGGAGGTAATACCAGCCCTGGTGGTTTGATGGTTACAGTGTCAGACATATGGGTGGTAGGTACTGGGATGAAATCTGTCGAGGCATGAGATCTTTTATCCCAATTCTGTCTTCAGAAAGTGGATGTAATACCAGCCCTGGTGGTTTGATGGTTACAGTGTCAGACATATGGGTAGTAGGTACTGGGATGAGATTTGTCGAGGCATGAGATCTTTTATCCCGATTCTGTCTTGAGAAAGTGGATGTAAAACATCTCTTTCTGCGGATGGGAAAGTGTTGCTTTGTGACATTAGTGGGTGTCCTTTGAAGACTATGAGTTGCATACAACCATATGTCTGACACCTAATTGCCATTGAAAGAACAATGTGCTGAAATGTCTTTGAGACAGGAACAATTTGAAAATTGGTATGTGTAATTCTGTAAATAACCTTTTATTTGTATGCACTGAACTGAAGATAAACACAGATAAGGCATTTTCAAAATATTATTGCTTTTATTATGGATTTTTTTCTTCTGAAAATGGTTGGTTGAAATGAAAATTGAAATGTCATATCAAATTATAATAAATATGGTATATACCATGGGTAAGATAAAAATATACTGACCCAAAGCATACATGTGAGTTGAAATATAAAGATTATACACTACGTTATATGAACAACAAAAAAGTACAATTAAATAATAATTTACTATTTTAACAAAAAAAATAAAAACTAACAGGGAATATTATAATGTCTGAATTTTTCCTGAGATGTCTCTGATTTTTAAATATGCACACAAAATTGAGATAGATGAAATTTAGTCTTAAAAATTGAAGAAAAGAGTGATTAACCTAATATTAAAATCAAACAGGAGCAGATCTTTGAGCACCTTTTGGGCAATCTTCCATCTCATATTATGTGTCCTTCTTCTTCCCTGAATAGATTCCATTGGAATCAAAATGTAATTTTTATTTCGTTTTCAAAGTTTTTATGATCAGCATATCTGTAAAACAAATAATAAAAATAAAAACCTAATGACACTATCCAGTCTTTATGTACATAGGACCTGACATATTGCACATTGAGAGTCTTGGTGTTGTATGTGGGAGGTATTAGAAGTATTCATGTTGTTCACTATCTCTGATCTGTTATATTATACATAATGTATGTCTACATATACCACCTCCAGTGACTTGGCACCGAGAGAGCTTCACTAACAACCTGCCCCTGGGGAAATAAATCTGATCCTTACAATTGGGTTTCTGTTTTACCGGATTGTGTCACATCATTTATAAATAACCCTCAACACATTTCTTCATTTCAAGTTGGGTTTAGTTGGAATTTATTTCCAAAAAGCATATTTGAACAAGTTAGCGACACTTTCACTCAAACCATTTTCATGCTACAGCCATTTAGACGCAAGCTCTTTGTTAACCATGTTTCCTTTTTCATTAGTAATTTCAGAAGATTCAATTTACCCTGTATGCTTTTTATTTTAGTAACACCAGGTGAATCCGAATCATTTCTTTTTATGTTAGTAAAATCCATAATTTCCATCATGGTTGATATAACAGTGCCAAACTACTGTCACCTATCATTGATTCAATCAGAGAACACAGCATTTCAACATAAATGTCCCTTGCCTTGCATTATTCTTTTAATGAGTATCAATGGATTTATTTTTTGTCAAATTTAAAATTAAAATAAATATGCCATATACATTTTTGTTGTTGATATTTTCAAATCATCCTTTTATTGTATACAGTGGTGGCATTTACTTTAACAATATGGATTTTGTTTCACTGTAGATAGCTCTGGAATTATTTTTTTTAATACTTTTTTTTTAGTTATGTCAGAGTAAAACAAAAAGGAAACTAAAATTTTGTTTTTATTTCACAATAATGGTTTTTACGGTCATTACATCTGTAAACAAATCATATGAAATAAAAGGACTTATGTACCTTGAAGCCAGGTATTGGTTCAGACTCATTTCAAAGAGATTGGTCACAGTGCTAGAAATTGTTAACAGTCAGTTTCCATTTCATGAATTAACTATTGGTATCCATGTGACGTATTGTGTTTGTGGTTGTTATTATGTATGCTTCAAACACGATAGAGAACTGAATCATGTTACAAGTTAATCATATAAAATAAAAGGACTTATGTACCTTGAAGCCAGTTATTGGTTCATACTCATTTCAAAGAGATTGGTCACAGTGCTAGAAATTGTTAACAGTCAGTTTCCATTTCATGAATTAACTATTGGTA
>JAULBS010003791.1:0-11463 GCA_032355785.1 Symmetromphalus regularis | reverse complement strand
ATTTCCAAAACTCTAGTCCTTTTTCGCCTAGGTTCACGCAAACTAAAGTAATCAACAAAAATCCATGTTCCAAGTAGAGTAAACAGACTATAGTATTAAATACCGTATATTAAAAAAGATATTTTAATACTTACGACCTGATTATAATTGAGATTACACTAAAACACTAACAACAAACAATTAACAAAAAAAACTATGAACAATAATAGAAATTTGCATTAAAATCGTTTAGCCTACCTCTTTTTGGATAAGATCAATCCATTGTTTAAGTCCGTCATCATGATGGTAGAGTTTCACCGCCTGTGTTAAAACATATTCCGGTCCAAGCTTGAGATTTTCTCGAACCTCTGGCATAGTATAAAATATAAACACCAAGATAGCCACAGCCGTCTCTATCACTAAAACAACGCACAGACTAACCTGAAACTAGAAATATATACAAAATATCACTTACATAGTTATGAACATAGAGATTTTATAAAGAAACAGACCTAAAGCCTTAGACATTGAGATAATGTGAAAATCTGATTTAATCACAACCATTAAAATTTATCATAATTTAAAGTTTTTCATAATAATAATAATCGTAATTTTTAATAATAATAATTTTAAATAATAATAATACTGATTTTAAATAATAATAATAATAATTTTAAATAATAGTAATAATTTTTAATAATAATAATTTAAAAAAATAATAATAATTTTACAAAATAATAATAATTTTAATTATTATTATTTTAAATAATAATTATTATTTTAAATAATAATAATAATAATTTTAAATAATAACAATACTTTTAAATAATAATAATAATAATTTTAAATAATAATAACAGTACTTTTAAATAATAATAATAAAATTAAAAAAACCCATCATTTCCTTCAGAAATCGTGTATTAGTCTTATTTCAATAGGCTTCTAATGCACTTTTGATTTCTTTCTATCGTACACGATGATGTAGAATACGCACAACATTTGTTCTTCATTTAGACTTCCTGAGCAAATTTATTTTGCATTTGATATATGATATATATAATATATCATATATCAAAAGCGCATGCAGTTTTATTACTCCCCTCTCTACCAAACTGGCATGCATGTATGTATACAGATGTTTTGTTTGTGAGGTGAAAATAGATCGCAACATCTGCTGTAAACACTGCACTCCCAAATGCATGCTAATAAAAACACGATTTATATAACGAAATCTATAATAGTCTCAAGGTGATAAACTGTAGAAAAGAATAGCCCTTAAGTACACAAATAACAACGCAGCCAGTATGTTGACACAATACAAAAAATCCAACATTAATCCAGAGGTTTCTATGACAACAAGAACGCAATATGCCGTGATTATTTCGAAACAATTAAATCGGGTTACTTGATGTACAAAAAAAAGAGAGAGTAAAGTTTGTTTTATTTAACGACGCCTCTAAAGTACATTGATGTTTATTTCATTATCGGCTATTTGACGTCAATCATAATAATTATGGTTATTCTGACATATGTTTTAGAGGAAACCCGCTGTCGCCACATAGGCTACTCTTTTCGATAAGCAGCAGGGGGTATTTTATATGCACCGTCCAAAAGACAGGACAGCACATACCATGGCCTTTGATGAACCAGTTGTGGACCACTGGTTGGAACATAAAATAACCCAAACTGCAGCTGGGTCCACCGAGAAGGATCGATCCGACAACCGACCGACCGGTTCACAGACGGACGGTTACTTGATGTATACAAATAAATGAATAAAAAAATAAAAATTTAAAATTAAATAAAAAAATAAATACCCACCAAAAAACCTCACAAATAAACAAATAATAAAATAGATAAATAACAAAATAATTTATAGTTGGTTGATATTGTCCTATTTTTATAATATGCAAATTTTAAACATTGTTTTGTCTAGCATCTAAAAATGTTAGTACCGTTCACTTAAAATCAATATTTGAACCATCACATCTGAAACCATACAACTTAGCAATGACGTCAGAAACCACGAAAAAGCCGCTGACTGTATTGTCAAAGAAATGGGGAATAAAAAAGGTTGACACCTGATTTTAAAGTAATGAGTGAAAAAAATATAATTGGGGGGTGGGGGGTGGGGAGATGATCATAATGATCGCCCACCCTCTGACTACGCCATTTCATGAGTACCAACTTCTGTTGGAACATTAACAATACGATATTGAGGTTGCTGTTAGCGAACTAATTGCAGCGGATGATTCTTGATGCGTTATGAGGACAACTTCCGGTGCGGAAAAGCCACAATTGTTGCCATATCGATTTGCATTGAAAGTGATAAATGTTTAAATTGCAGACATACAAAAGGCATCAAATAATTTACGCAATGTTTCGTCACAAAGTATGAAGAACATAAACATACTAAACAACAAAAATCAATAACAGGAAATTGAAACCAAACCAAATATCGAACACTAACAGAGATATTGCACGGATATTGACTATGGCCACGTAATAACAATAATAAGTGACGGATTCAGAAAATCTATTTAGGGGAAGGCCTTCGGATTCTTTAATATTAAAAAAAAATAAAAAAAATATACAATTTAAAAAAAAAAAGTTATTTAAATCGCAAAAATTTGAATTGTGGATGGGAGCTGAGCCCCCTAGATCCGCCACTGGTGATATTCTGTATTCTAAATAAACAATCAGGACACACGACATAACAAAGGTTTTCAAACTGACAAGCGTAAATAATAAACCTTTTGAGAGAAATAATTGAATTTTACATCATTCAGCAGTGGTAGATTCAAGACGTTTGGAAAGAGGTCCATAATAATTCTTCAGATTTTTAGTATAGTAGGGTTGAATCACATTATAATTTAGGAAAAAAAATGTTGACAGGGGTGTGGCGTGGTGTGTGTGTGCGTGTCTGTGTGTGTGTGTGCGTGTCTGTGTGTGTATGCGTATGCGTCTGTGTGTGTGTATATATATATATATATGTATGTGTGTCTTTGTGCGTGTGTTTGTGCGTGTCTGTGTGTGCGTGTATGTGTGTGTATGCGTGTGTCTGTGTGTGTGTTCGCCATCAAACATTGTTTCGCTTCATTCCCTTTTAAATAAAAACAGCATTTAGAGTAGGCCTACTTTCTCTAGACGGGATACGTGTATGATAAACTAAGTATAATAACCAATCTAGTTTTATAAGACGTACACCAGAATGAACATAATATAGATTGTTTTTCAAAGATGCTTCCGATCTGTCTTAGAAAGGCACAACACCTTGAAATAGTACTCCATCAATCTTCTATTTTAATGAAGATTTATTATTAAAAAAAACACACAGCCTTATCCGTTACTGAACAGTGCAGAATTAAATACAATTTAAGACAAAAATAACCACGAACCTCAGAAGAGTTACTTTAATATCTCAGTGGACCCATTTGCAGTTTGGTCTATTTTCCGTTCCAACCAGTGGTCCACAACTGGTTGATCAAAGGACGTGGTATGTGCTGTCCTGTCTGTGGGTGTTGTGCATATACCAGCCGAGAGTCCGATAGTTTAACGACTGCACTACTAAGACAGGTTTTCGAAAACTATTGGTCTGATCAAGTTAATACTGGAAACTTCATAGTATTCCACAAAGCCAATCACAGAACACAAGTTTCTACCAAATGTATGGGCGTCTGGTTAAACCCACTGAGTGATAAGACAAAGAATGACCCACTTTCACTTTCTGTTATTTTCGTTTTGCACCTCCAATGTGTTGCTGTTTTAACGTGCTATTAGCATGGATATCCTACAGATTGAGTATAGTAAGTTGATTTGTGCACCCCGAACAGCGTACTAAAATCTTAACATGATACCAAGACTTGACGGCATTGTTTTTCCTCTCATATGACTGCATTGTGTTTCCTCTGTCATATGACTGCATTGTGTTTCCTCTGTCATATGACTGCATTGTGTTTCCTCTATCATATGACTGCATTGTGTTTCCTCTTTCATACTAAAGCTAACATTTGTCTTGGACAGAACTCAGAAAGCTATTTTTATTTGAACGAAAACACCACATTGCATTTAAATAACTTGAGCAGCGTCTTTAAATAACGTGAGAAATTAATGGAGAGTGACTAATTCTAGACGATGCATGCTGAACCTTTTTAATTAGGCAGCTCAACTGCAGCAGAAAATGTAGTCTGTCTTCCAGATTTGAACTCCGGATCATTCCAGTGTCTGGATCTGCATAAATAACAAGACAACCTGGAGGATATATCTTAATGTCACCAGTTCAATTTGGTTAATAACGAGCAGATCACTTTCTAGACATCCTTGTCGAGGATTGTGTCTCATGTTACATTACTTCATGGCGATCATTGAGGTTATGGAGAAGATGCTAGCGCATTTACCTCATTTGTCATTAAGTAACGAGTGCTTTGTTTGTGATATGAATTCCAGAACTCAAGACCCGCTTGACTGACGTGATGTTTTCAAGTTTTCTGATCCAATAAAGATCGAACTTACTGCCTTGTGGACACAAACGCGGACATCAAATATGTTGTGTCCCAAAGTTCAAGAGAATGGTCAAGGTGAAAAAAAAGGATTACAAATAATTACATGAGTACTTACAAATAATGTTGTACACTCAGGCGAGGACAGATAGATGGTGGTTGGGGTGGGGGTCAGGTCTGGCATGGGCCTTCAATTTTGATAGGGCCTACTCCCCTTGGAATTTAGCACTGATTACAAAACTACTTTGTGAGCAATTTGAAATGGGTGCCTACATTTCTCATCTGGCCTGAACTTATTACCAGCTTAAAGCTTTTGTACTGGGCTGTATACACGTTACGACTGATCCATCTCGGTGACCTAGTTGGTATATTTTTCCTTGATTGCTTGATTGGTATATAATGGTACTTATACGTGATATCTTTTAGTTCAAGTTCTTTATTGATTAAAGTTTTACAACTCATCAGCTGAATAAACGTAAATACAAAACATAAATATATACAATATGTACATGCAAAAATAATGGTGGGTGTGGATTTAAAATTGGGTATGCACAACAACAACAACAAAAAAAGTAAATAAAAACATTCCTCGAAGCGAGTGGCGGCAAGGAAGTAGGTGGTCTTTCACAATCTCAAACAAATCGTTTTATCTGTTTTGATTCAAGCTAAAATACCCGTCATTACCTCACAACGATTACTAATCACCTAAGAAAATGTTTAATTAAATGTACTGTATGTTGAATTTGAATTAATGACATACTGACCCAAGCCCCCACCCACCCAGTGGCCCTAACCTATATAATATTGTATTTATCATACGGTCCTGTCCCTGCTAAAATGAAGTGGTAACCACCTACCCGGCAGAATGTTTTCTATCTCATATTCTCAGAGGCGGATCTAGGAATTTTGAAAGTGGTGGGTCGAAAATAGTGTAAACATTTAATACTGAGATAGGTGCGGTTTAGGGGTGGAAAGAGCGTCCACGGGAATTTTTCACAATTTTGTCACTACATTAATGTTTGAAGTTTCATTGCAAAACGCGATAAGCGCTAAATTCGAAAAAAACCGGAAACATCACACATTGTAATTGTTTGCAGAACTCGACATCTGACATGTGTGTGTGTAGTAGAAAATATGCTTTTATTCCAATATGCCATAAGCGCCATGCACAAACGTCACATTTTCGCAAACAAAAAAGGTATTTTCCTCAAAATGTCAAAAATGGAGATACCGCGTTTTGCGATGAAACTCTTCGTTTGTTTCAGTTTAACACATCCTGTATGCCATAAACATCGATTAATTTAACATTGTCTGGATTGTCTATCATCGTTATTTTAACATTTGTCAATATACACTGACGCAATATTGAGTGTAGAATGATTCAATTGTGAAAATATACAACGTATAAAGTTGTCAATATACAGAGACTCAATATGCAGTGATATATAATGTGTTAACATCTTTCAGTAATAAACAATGACTCAATATAGTGTTGAGTGACATACAACGTGTTATGATCTGTCAGTAAACAGTGACTCAATATGCGGTGATATGTAACACGTTAACATCTTTCAGTAATAAACCGTGACTCAATATAGAGTGTAGATTGATATACGACCTGTAAGCATACAAAATTAGTATATCTAATGAAAACAACAGAAAACAAACACTCCATGAAAAAAATAATAATCTTGAAAAAAAACAGAAGTCTGGGTTCTCTATCATTAGTGACATACCATCGATCAAATTTGTTATTGGTTTTGACAATGGGCCATTATTAATCAAACATGTACTAAAGGTGATTAAGAAAGACTTGTAACAAAGTTGAAAGTTACCCAGACGAAATATTAAATTTCAGAATATTACCTTGTTTTAGCGACAACAATGAACGATTGGTCTGGTAGGGAACATAATTGTAACGGTATTTGATATATTACTGATGAGTATTCATCCTGTTATTGCTTCAAGAACTGAAATTAAATTTTGTCACGTTCTATAACGTATCACGTGACAGTGATTTTGTCAAAAACACATTCTATCAAATTACGTCTCCTATAAAGGTATAGTTTAAATCAATACAACCAAATTCATATCACGTAGTTCACGTAGTTGTACTTTATTATGTGATAGTGCATTTTACTAAAAATAAAAACATAATGAATCACGTGTATTATTTTCGTCTTATAATAGAAAAATAAAAGTGTATCAAGAGACAAGTATTTTAATCAATGAAAATACTATAACGAATCACGTGTCATTTATTTAAATGAATATGGCCTTATCGAAAAACAACACACAAAAAGCAATAACATCACGTGACAGTGATTTAGCCAATATCACAATGGTAAAGCCAAGGCTAATTACAGAGCGGGATGTAGCTCAAGCTGTAGCGTGTCCGCCTGTGAAGCTGTCGGTCATCGGATCGATCCTTCTCAGTAGACTCATTTGCAGTGTGTGCTATTTTCCGTTCCAACCAGTGGTCCACAACTGATTCATCAAAGGCCGTGGTATGCACTGTCGTTTGTGGGAAAGTGCATATAAAAGACCCCTTGCTGCTTATCGGAAAGAGTAGCCTATATAGAGTAGCCTCTAAATAAATATGTCAGAATGACCATATGATTGACGTTCAATAGCTGATGATAAGATAAAAATCATTATCTTGCCGCCATGTAAAATTATTTAATCCCATTGGCTGTTTGCCGATTGACAAAATCCATATACCCCTGTGGGCGTAGTCAATTTTTCTTATACCCCATCTATAATTTTCAACAATTTACTGCCACCTCAATTATACTTACATTAAAAACAAACTCCATAATCAATTAAGTATATTTGCCGTCACAAATACCGATTAACTAACACTCGGTTGATGTTTTACATATTAACAAACACCAGTAGCGAATTCTATTTATTCTATTTACTTACAGTATTACAAAACAACAATATGTCTGCTGCGTTGCCATCTTTATTCTATCCATGACGTCATACATAAAAAACGTCATTACTAAATACGTAACAATTATCGGCGAAACAGTGATCGTCTGAACAACATTCCAAGTGTTATTCTCTTGCATTATTTTAATTAACTATATAGTTTAACATGTCAACAAGATAAATTCGTTGTAGAAGCATCTCTCGGGGTATATGGCTTTTTATGCACCCTCTGTGTGTTCTTATACACCTCGCCCCCAACCAGGGTGACATTAAAGGACAGGTGGTCTACATGACCTCACAATATAATTTATAATGTTAAGACGAACTGAATTAGACACCACAGTTAATGTAAACCTGTCTAAAGCAACCACACAAGAGTATCAAGAAGGTGGTCTGGTAAGACAGATGGCTGCTTATACAGGTTAAATGGTATGAAATTGGACAAAATGTCTGACAGTCCCCCTTTCATTGTTATGCTGAAGTTATCAGTTTATTCTGTTGATGTATTTTAAGTGTTTAAAAATATAAAGGGGTAGGAATGGAAATCTTTCTCGAAATTGGCTGATGAAGAAAAAATAAAAGTAACCCTTTAAGACAGATAACCACATAAATAGATTTATAATGTATAGTTATTAACAAACTAATCCAAATAGCCACAATAATTACTAGTTTTCATGTTATTTACGAACATCATCACTTATTAAAAGACCATTAAATTATTAAAGAGTATGAATAATAATGGATTTGATGAAATGACTGATAAACGATAATGTCCAGCATAATGTACGGTTTTTATGATTAACCCATATGGGTGCTATAGTTACAAGAAAACATCTGTGACCATGTATTGGTGAGAATTAATAAAACTAATAGCTCCACTTAGTGTTTATCAATATCGTTAATACTCTGTTAGTTCATAAATCTGTTCATATCTACTCAACGACTCCCAAAACGTGTGACCAGTAAATAGAAGAATGTATCATTGAAAGTGTTTTTTAACATTAACAGACAAGCTAGTTAGTCTCGTTAGTAGACATAGCAAGTAATGTACAGTCAGTAGTGTTTTATAGCATTAACTACTGGCCCCGATGTAGGTACGGCAGAAGAAAGTGACCATTGGGGGCTGGGGGCTGACAGAGACATTTGGGGGTCTTAACGGATCTAGTCACGAAGCACTGAGTGTTAAGTGGATATGAGATTATGCTTGATTCAGAATTAATGATAGTCTGATAAAATTTTCACTGAACTCGTGATTGCTTGATTCAGAATTATTGGAGTTGGGTATTGGGGTTAGTATGGGACTCACCAATGGTTAAGACATTCAAAGCTTTTGAATATATAACTCATCAAATTTCAAGATAATCTAACCCATTTTTAAAAATGTTCAGTTAACTCCTGATTGCATCAAAACACCCTCCTAGACATATCTGGCAAATTTAAATGTTTTAAAAATTATTTATGATAGAAATGTTTTAATATTTTTCAGAACCAATCAAAGAAGAATACACAACAGAGGTTGAGGAAGCAGCCCCTCCAACCCCAGAACCGGAACCGGAACCAGAACCAGTTCCTGTTGAAAATGATGTACATGTCATGACAGATGCTACATCGAATGATGTCGATAGCACGTACAGAATTCGGTTGTGTCATATGGTCAAACGACCAGATTTTCAAGGTTATGGATTCAACTTGCACGCAGAACGGGACAAACCGGGCCAGTATATCGGTAAAATTGATGATGGTTCCCCAGCCTTACACGCCAACCTGCAAGAAGGAGACAGGATAGTCGAGGTGAATGGCGAAAACATTGAAAGCAAAGGTCACCAAGAAGTCATATCGATGATCAAATCGGGAGGCGATGAGACAAAAATGTTGGTAGTCGACCATGAAACCGATATGTACTACTCGAGTAAAAACATCACCGTTAGCAGCGATATGCCGAATGTTGACTACAAATGTTCTCGTGGATCAGGAGGTGAGAGAACAGCTTTTATAGATATGAACTTGACTAAAGTAACTCTTATGTTTACATACTGCACTCAACTGAGTAACCTATGTTTTCATACTACACTTTTTTTTCTTCAAAAATTTGCTCAGAAAAGGCAGAAAATATAATTTATAAAATTTACAAAGTTATTCTTAATATCCTGCTTTGAAAACTGATTTTGAAAGACTTCTTGTGCCTCTGATAGTCCAGAATGTTTTTTTTAAATTTATTCTCTAGAAAGGAAGAAACAGGGTTGGGCCTTTAAATTTTTTAACTGCAATCTCCAATATATTGTAGAACAGCATCCAATTCCAAGCATTATAATTGTTACCTTCTATATCCAGTTTTTAAATATAAACCCTACAATTAAGAAAATATCCACAGCAAAATAAATGCTGTGGATAAATAGTGTCTATGGCATTTTCCATAGCAATTTTAGTGTAAAGTATACATTTTTTATAATAAGAAACAAAATTATACACCTTGAAAAAAATTACTTTGCAGCAAAAAAAATGCTGCAGAAAATTAAAAACTCTTGAGGCAATCACCACGGCATTGTCAGTTGCCATGGGCAATTTCAGGGGTTGTAAATACGAATTTAAATTTCGTTGTCTCAGTAGTAAAATTTATTGTGATTGCCTAAAGGTCCCGTGAAAACTGAATGATGGCACACAATAGAATTGCTTGTTATCTGACACAATTGAGTTAGTCATAACAGTTTAATTACTCTGATCATAAACCTGTCTATCTAGTATTGTTTCATGGGCGTTCCATCTGTCTTAGAGCTAATTTATTGCTTATAAAACATTTCGACATATTTATTTATTGGTTTAATTATTGTCATTATAATTTATAGGCAGTTTGGTTGTGTAAATCGATTACTGAGCTATTCTTCAAATGTCGTTTGTATGTATAAGTTGCTTTCTTAAAACCTGTTAGAAAATTTAGGTCAGTGTGATACAAAAGTAGGTCAGTGTTGAACTTTGTGAAGAATTGAAATAGTCCAATATGGCAGGTAGGCATTTTACTTGAACCTCATTACAAACATATGTCAGTAAGTTCAGTAAGGCTAGTACATGTTCTTATTTTAGTTGATTCCAACTGCAAAATTATGTTCATTATTCAATATAGCACACTTTGGTAAACTAACGGTCAAAAGAAATGATTCCCAGGATACTTTTAACGATAACTTTGAGGAACCACATAATACTTTGAAAATAACATTTGTATTTGCAAAACAGATGTATAGTCTACATAAATGTGCCATAATTTAATTTAAGCAGAATCCTTAAACAAAATATCCAATAGTTCAAAATATTTTATTCTTATTTTTGGTATCGTTTCTTTTGCCTGTTAGTTTAGTTAAGGATTTTAGTTAATCCTTTTAGTTAATCCTTTCAAAATTAGGTCATTTAGATACAAAAGTAGATCAGTAACCTATTTATAAAGAATTTAGATATATCTGAATGTGGTAGGTAGACAGTTTATCTTTATAGTGTGATTGAAAAAGAAATTGGGTCAGTTTGTTGAATTAATCGTTCAGCTTTGTACTGACAAATACATTTTATACTTATACATGTAGTTCAGATTATGATGTGACACTATATGAGGCATTATTATTAGTTTGTCTGACAGTGTCCATCCATGGGCAATACTCATTTTATTTTGTAAAGACATTCAATATATTTCAATATATTTCTTCCATTGATAGAACAGGATGTATAGTAGAATGTCTGCCTGAAATGCGATGGGTCATTGGATCGATTCCCTTCAATGGACCCATTGTGCTATTTCTTGTTCAGCCAGTGGTCCATGACTGGTCTAACAAAGGCTGTAATGTGTGCTGTCCTGTCTGTGGGAAAGTACATAATTAATTATTAAAGATATATTGTTACTACCAGAAAGAGTAGCATATGTGGTAGTAGTTGGTTTCCTCTGAAGATCTTTAGTCACAATTATTATCAGTTTGACACTATAGTCTGTTTGTGCTACTTGGAACATGGTTTTTGATGAATAAAAAACAAAATATATAACTTACCTCATTAATGTTGATATTTTTCGAAA
>JAULBS010003780.1:0-11463 GCA_032355785.1 Symmetromphalus regularis | reverse complement strand
GGGGAAAGTAGACGGTGCAAGTTTGCAAATAGACCGGTAAATGCGCCGCCCGCCGCCTTATTTTGAAAACACTTTACTAGATCAAGTTTTCATATCATGCAAGCCATTTTAACTGAACCATGGTATAGGAAATTCCATGTCGAGTCGATCAATTTTTTTCACATTTAAAAATGTCAAATTTCAAGATTGGAACTCCTCGTGGGGAGAAATAAATTGGTACGAAATGTTTTTGCAGCTACAAAAATATTCAGAAGTTTTAAAATAATGGCTAATGCGGGAATACCCGTCACGTGACTCGAAATATATATGTCACACCTTTAATGGAAAAAATAGTGTGTTTGTTTTCGATTTATTTGTCCGTGAGCATAATTTATTTTTAAAATATTGATAATAAGTGAGATGCGATGATTATGTAAGTAGTTGAATCAAGTATTTCTATGGACAAATCAAATGTTGATATTTAAAATTAATTTTTGGTTTAGAAATTAATTAGGTCAAGTGTCCATGGGAGTATGCATTTAATAAACAGGTGGTTGCATATACAAGTTCAATGTATGTACCACTAACATCTTTGACTATCATCCATTTAAAAGCTTTCATAAAATACAGGTTATATTAACCATGACACTACCATGATATGTTATATTAAAAATAATAATAATTAAAAAATTTTTTTTTAAAAGTGGCTGTCCTCATAAAAATATATGGGAGACTGTTAAAAAACCCAACCATGTTATATTGTACTAAATGAGCTGATATAAAATAAAACATTATTTTCTGAGAAAGGTGGCTTCTTAATAAAGGTGGCCAGGTGAGCTGGTATGATTATATTCTAGTAACATCCTCACAAATCATCCAGGTGAAACACTAGTGGTAATTTGTGGACACAAGTGTGGAGTTTGTTAAATAAACTCTCAAACAAATACAACAGAGAACTGAAGTGTGTGATGTGGCCTTGTTAGCTAATTCACACCATCATTACATACACTAAAGAAACAGGTTTGACTCGAGATACTTTGGAGTGTTCGCAGTGAAAGGAAAGGAATGTTTAATGACATAACTGTTTACCAGAAACCAGCAGTCAAATATATAGTATTTGTGACTCATGGTCTACAGAAGAAACCTGGCACTTCTGATCTTTCCAATTAGCAATGAGAAGTCTTTTACATGGATTTTTGCACTGACAGGACAGTATATACCACATCCTTTCATACACAAGTTGCAGATCACTATCTGGATCAGTGGCTTTACAGATTGATTGATTAATTGATCAATCCATCACATCTTGTGTACACTGAGCTTCATTCTGCTCTAGGTTTGACTTTGAGATATGTTGTACTTTTGTTACAAATTAAATCTTTACTGGATAACACATACCTGCTAGTTGATGAAAGCATTATTAGACTCCTACACATGCATCACTATGAATAAAATATAACAGTCATTTTAAAGGCTATAACCGTCATTTCTTAAAATGTGTATCTAAAAAGGTAGAAATTCATCATCTGCTTTTAATGCTATTTTGTTTTTATATTATTTAATTCTGAAACAGTTTTAACACAATCAAAATTTATATTGTATTTTTTATGTTTTCAACTATTGCTTAAACACATATTTTGTTAATCCTCAAAAAAAGGACATAGGTAAATGTCAAACATTTCATAATGACATAAGCAAACTGTGAAGTTTACCATGTCAAGCCATTAGTAGGAAAAAGCAATCACCTAAAGAAGGAAAACATCATGGAAGCCTACGCACAGCACTTAATTATACTTCTCAAAATAAAGTAGGGAATATAATATAAAATGAACTATAAAAGGTTTTATTTTATGTCCAGTGTGTTTTATGAAGTCATTTGTGACCTGCTTTGATAAATGTAGGTGCCTGATGAAAATATTAAAACGTGGCTATTTAAAGATTTCCAGAATGCTTTTCAAAATGATGGCAATTATGACCTTTTAACGCACATATCCATAAAACACCAAAACTAAGAAAATGGACAAGAAGTCTGAAGAAAATAATGGTGTGTTACATCATAACTTTTTATTAAAGTGTCTGATCGATCCCCATTTGGATATTTTTCTCTCCAATTAATGGTTTAATTGGTATAATTAATGCCACAGTATGTACTGTCCTGTATGTGGGTAATAAGATATAAAAGATTTCTTGCTGCTAGTCAGAAAGAGTAGCCTATGAGCAGTGGAGTGTCTCCATTGAAGACCTCGTGTTTGACACCTAAATGAATGAATATTTATTTAATGATATCCCCTGAACAAAAATAAATATCAGCTATGGGAGGGGAGGGGGTAGGGAGAAGTCATACAATTGTTGAATTATAAATATTTAAAATGCATGTGTATAAACTGGATTTACAATATGATTAACTATGAACAACACAACGATAAAATATATATAATAAACAAAATAATAAATATGACTATGGTTAAAAAAAAGTAATTCAATGTAGATAATAAATAAATTTATTATAAAAAATCAGTTGCTCTTAAAAACATTATATTGAGTTGTGAGTGGAATTAAAATGACACCACTACACTCTCCCAAATACATTATTTCAAATGGGTTTTAATAACATAATAAGATGCACCATCAATCTACATTGACAGTGCACATGTAAAAGTGAAGGGTCCTTCTTCAAAATAAAAATGTGTTGAATACATATGATCAATATGAGAGTGACACAAGACAATCTTTTCGCTAATCCATAGGACTGCAAATCTCCCAAGAATGGTATGTTTAAAATCAGTATATAGTATATTCAGAAGCTATTAGGTGTCAGACATATGTTTTGCAATTTACGGTTTTTAGAGGAAACCTATTACAATCACACAGATTTTCCAATTAGCAGTAAGGTATCTTTCATAAGTGCTTTCTCATACTACAGCCTTTGATAAACCAGTTGTGGACAATGTTATGTGCATGTGGCACACACTTATCCACTGAGCTCTGGAGAGCACTAACTCTGGAATGGAGGTAGTATTGAGATTGCCTCAAGTGGGATTTCATCCCAGTACCTACCAGCCTTGAGTTCTTCTGTGTAACTACTACTCCACTGGGGCCCGTCACACCAACCCCCACCCACAACCACACACAAGGTTAATCTTTCATCAATCAAATATGCTTTCATCAACATGTCACAAAATATAAGTTACAAGGAAATAAGGGCAACAGCCCACTAATAAGGCAGAACATCCACCAAAACGTTATATATCAAAAACTATTAACAAACTTACCATAAAAAAAATTAAAATAATTATACTCAACATTAGTAAATAAAAACAAGAATACAAGTAAAATTTGTTTCTGTGAATAAACAGTAATAATAATTTATTCATGATAAAAAAGTAGGATACATAAAGTGAAATATGTACAACAGTCAAAGATAATCAACAGTAAAGACTGATATTGTAACATTCAAATACTATATGTTGTCCTGATAACAAACGTAACAATGCATTTCACATGAGAACTTTTAAAAATTCAGTTCAACTTTTTTAACTTCATTTACTTTGATAGTCTCAACCAGAGAATCGTTAGACAGAGTAAAACAAGAAAGGTGTTCTTTTTGGTACAGAAAGCAAGTATTGTTTGTTTTAATGCTACCCCAGCATATTGGTTAATCAGTAGCTATTAGGTGTCACTCATATTACTTTCAACTCATGGTCTTCAGAAGAAAATTATATGACAATACCACAATTTTTGTGACACCAATCATGTGCTACTTGTTGGAACAAGAAATAACTGATTGAGTCTGCTTATGGTGATCAAACTGACTTCAGGTTTGATTTTTCGTAGAGGCATTTTATCATGTTTCATAGATTCAAAGTCACTTGAAACGTTTAAAAACATTTATATATATCAAGGATTTCTGATATCTGATTTTCACAGTGCATTGAATTATCTTATTCATCATTTCATACATCTTCTTGTATTGTTTACTAAACATCGATACCAGCACCGTTTAAATATTGGAAGGGGGCCAAAACAGAATAGGGGCGCCATCATTCAGTGACATGTTTATATATTTTAGGATGGCTATTGTCATAAAAAAAGGGCACCACAGATTATTGGGCCCTATACATATAACCTAATCCTCTGCTATGCTTAATTTCTAAACTAAAAAAATCTAATCAAGATAGCTAGGGATGGTTATCACCTATTTAAAAAAAAGGAAAGTTCATTTTATTTAACATCTAGAGTACATCAATTTTTATCTTATCATCGGCTATTGGACGTGAAACATGTGGCAGGTCTGAGAATGGCAAATGAGAAAAACAGCTGAAATTTAAAAAAAACAGAGAAAACCAACAAGAATTTCCTTTCATTGGGCATTTTTTTAAGATTATAAGCAAAAAACGGCAATTTTTTTGCAAGGGAGCAAAGTGACTGATCTGGGGAGGAGCTTTTTCTGAAATACAGAGGGAAATTGTGCATTCTCGTGGAGGGTCCTTTTCCTTCAACAAATTCCAATTAAATTTGTTTTTGCCTGTCTTATCAATTTATTTATATCATCCATATATGTGTCGCCGAATTCGATTGAAACAAATTGTCTCTAACGCAAATTTTACGAGCTATGGTCACGTTGCGGAGACAAGCTTATGGGTGCAGCCATGTTGGATTTCCATGTGACTGCTTTTGACTAATAAGAGCCCAGATATCCTCTGTGCTTCGCAATTTTCCGTAGAACATTGGATATAGCCGAAGTGATCCACGGGAAACTGAAGTAAAAAGCGTGGTCATCCAAAGAATACCAAGTGCCGACTGCTCACTTGTTTTTCACGGGAGCTGTTTCAAAACTATTTTTTATTTTCCAAAAAAGCATTTCTGCTTGAGATCGGGTCTTTTTCATTGCTTAGAAGAGAAATGGCCAAAAAAATGGACCTCACTCCCCTCAAAATTATCTCATCGGATTTAGGCGATTCACAAGATCGATCCTGGAGAGATAAAATCCACAGAATTCCGCAGATCCATGGACAATTCTCACCACTGTGCATCTGTTGCACAAAGGGTTTATGTAGGATCTTAAAATCTATCCCACATTTATCTTGAAATCAAAAGCTATTCCATATAACACTTGTGTGTAGGTGAGAAACAGGTTTTGGCCATTTTCTCCATTAACTGCTACCCCAACTTACACCCTTTTGGTTCTGAAGCAGCAATATTTCAGAAGCATTACTATTAAAATTTACCCTAATGTGAACCTCTTTTTAGTTTTTCCTAATCACAAATAAAAACTGATAATATTCCCTAGGAACACGATAATTCAGTTTCAATGCAAGTTTTCTTCTGAAATGCAATAATTCAAAAATGTGTTACAAAAATGTCTGTCAGAAACAAAATGCACACAGTACTTACTTCGTTCTCAAATCTTGTGCCTTGATCCAGTTCACGTGGGTAACCATCAATAAGGAAACATTTTGTGCTACCAAGCTTGGCCTCCATGGCTTCCCTTAGCAGTGTCAACACAACATCCTAAAAAAACAAAGACAATTAATCACTTATGTTTTTAAGAGATACTTTTTGTTTTTCAAGTCACTGTTAATGTACTGAAACTGTGCCTCTGTTTTTGTCCTTCATTTTGTTCAGTAATAATAATGTCTTAATTCTGTTATTTTAAACCAGAAGGTAATTTAAATCCATCCTATTAAATTTAATTTTGACCTAGAACAACCTGTGGAAGTCAAACATTTTCCACTAGCCCACCATAAGTGATTAAAACAATGTCAATCCAAATACTAAAACAATATTCCTAACAAATTTAAATAAAACCCATTCAGTGATAGAAAACTAAAATTAAACTCAGTTTAACACAGATAAACTAACCAGTGACACAAGGTCTCCCTTCTCCATGATTTCATTGAGTTTCTTTCCTCTTTCACTGCCAGAGGCAACTTCAGCTCTGAGGAGATCACCAGATGACAAATGACAAAAGCCATACTTCTCTACAATTTTGGCACATTGTGTTCCCTTGCCACTCCCTGGCCCACCTAAAGTAAAACATACAATATTAGTGATGAAAGTGACATTATAAATTACCTTAGTAAAACAAATTATTAGTAATTAATGTACCACTAACACTGGTAAAAACTGATCAGTTACTTACCAACAACAAACAGTACTTTTAAATCCTTTAAAGATGGTTTGTCAGCAGATACTAAAAAATAAAATTTAACAACATATAAGACATCAAAATTAATGAATAGATAAATAATAATAATAACAACAACAATAAAAAAAATTAAATCAGGGGAGACTACTTCAACTAACAGTGCATTTCAAACATTGAAGAACCAAAAATACCTTTGCAATTTAAAGAAGTATGTGAAAATTCCATGAACTCACCACTTCAATTTTTTTAGGTAAGGATCTGTTAGGTAGGGTTTGATTACAAGCTAGTTTGCCAAGTTTTTTGGCTCATTGCAGTTAAAATTAAATTAAAATGCTATATGGTTTTTTGTTGAATTTTTAAAAAA
Organism: Symmetromphalus regularis; assembly: GCA_032355785.1. NCBI lineage: Eukaryota > Metazoa > Mollusca > Gastropoda > Neomphalida > Neomphalidae > Symmetromphalus > Symmetromphalus regularis. The sequence continues at coordinate 4,972 of JAULBS010003780.1, read as the reverse complement.
TAATGTTTTGAAGGATAAATAAAAAAATATTCTTTTTGTAAATGATGTTAATGGATTCCTTCTTTTACAATACATGTTTTTTATGGTGTAGATCAGCACAGGTTTTTTAAATATGGTTTTGTTTTGTTATAAATTAAAACACATATCAAAAAAATATGGTATTGATGTTATTTTTGCTATTTTATCATGTAAAAGGGTTGTTTATTTTGTCATTTGACCTTTTATTTCAAAAAGGAATTTGGAAATGATTTCAACAACATCTATTTTTGAAAAAGCTACAAACCTCCAGGAAAATTCTTGTCAAATACTTTTACAACTTCTTCAAATATGTCATCGACAGTTCCTTCTGCTTTTATCTGTTGTTGTGGAAAAAAACTCACTATTAAATATACATACTACCCTCGTTTGGCAATAATATGGTAAATTATAGCCTTGTCTATATCTAATAACTAGGGCTATTCAAAATCAAAGCATTATATTAAAATTTACAAACAAAAAATACAGAGAGTCTACAACATCAATCTTCAATTATTTTCAAGCCATAACAATTTGTATTATATTAGGTGATAACTGCAGACATTTTTCAAGATGGTCACCTAAGCTCATTTTGATCTAGAAAATACTCTGGAACTTAGCTCCATAAACATTTATCATAAATACTTCATACCTGACTGAAACTTAAGTTCTATAAACATTTGTCATAAATCCTTCATAACTGACACTAAGTTCCAGAAACATTTACTATAAATCCTTCATAACTGACTAAAACTTAGTTCTATAAACATTTGTTATAAATCCTTCATAACTGACTAAAACTTAGTTCTATAAACATTTGTCATAAATCCTTCATAACTGACTAAAACTTAGTTCTATAAACATTTGTTATAAATCCTTTATAACTGACTAAAACTTAGTTCTATAAACATTTGTCATAAATCCTTCATAACTGACTAAAACTTATTTCTATAAACATTTGTCATAAATCCTTCTTAACTGACTTTGTTTGATAAACATTTGTCATAAATCCTTCACAACTGACTTTGTTCTATAAACATTTGTCATAAATCCTTCACAACTGACTTTGTTCTATAAACAGTTGTCATAAATTCTTCACAACTGACTTTGTTCTATAAACATTTGTCATAAATCCTTCATAACTGACTTAGTTTTATAAACGTTTGTCATAAATCCTTCATAACTGACTCTATTATATTCCTTACTTATTTAATGATCTGATTTTGTTGGTCTTACTTCTTACCTTTCTGACTTTATTTTGTTCTTTATAATAATCAATGACAGGAGTTGTAATGTCATGGAAAGTTTTAAGCCTTTTTTTAATAGTTTCCTCATTGTCATCAACACGGCCACTGGTCTTTGCCCTGTCCAGCAGTCGACTCGTCATAATTTCATCAGAAACGTCAAAATACAGCACAAACTCAGCCGTGGCAACCTTTAAAAATAAAACACATAGTATTCAGTTTTTTCTACAGCTTTTAAGAGAAAAAATACAAAGGTATGTCGAGAGGGCGATTAAAAGGAGAGAAACCTTGCTTTTTCTGTACAAATTCTTTTTTTTTCATTTGTTGTACTAAATCCACCACTTTTTTTTATAGCTATTATATGTTGATCTATTCTTTTTCAAATTCTTATATCCACCCCCGTGTATATCCAGTACATACATGTGTGCGAGAGTGCTGAAGGGTGTCATGTTAAGTTTTTAGATACCTCATCTTCAAATCGTTTCCCTTGTTCCAATTCACGTGGATAGCCATCGATAAGAAAACCTTTGCTAGATGATGCCTTTGCTTCCATTGCCTCTCTTAGCAGTTCCAATACAGTATCCTGTTAAGTGAAAACACAACAAATCTAATTAATATCAAAATGTAACACCATAATTAGTACAGGTATTAAAATTTGCTAATTTATGGAGTATTTACTTTTTTAATTTTAACATTTTAACATTTTAAAAACATTTATGAATTATGCAAACATAACAAGATAATATAACATATATGCACATTGTTTGTAAATTATACAGGGGCATTGGATCAGGGTGACTTCAGTCCCCCCAATAATTCCAATAAATGTTTCTTATTCATCACTGAATTATTCACCTGCAAATTCTATGTTCAGAACTGGGAGCACCCCCAAAATATGAATTTCGTTCCAATGCCCCTACATTATAATATAATTACATAAAGGTTGCAATAAAGTTATTTATGAAAACTTTCACCAAACTAATTTGTGTATGTCACAATGTACATATTAAGAGCATTCAACAGACTTCTCTATTTTGAACTAATACCCCAATCTACCCCACTATCAAATTATCCAGCACTTTTATATACATATCTTTGTACATTATGTATCTACATGTATTAAATGTTACAAAAATTAACATAATACAGTAAATAAGAAAAAACAACATTAATTTTACCAGTGAAACAAGTTCTCCTCTTTCCATTATTTGCGTAAGTTTTTTCCCTCTTTCTGAGCCAGATGCAACCTCTGCCCGAAGTAAGTCCCCACTGGACAAATGTGTGAAGCCATATTTCTCCACAATTTTGGCACACTGCGTCCCTTTACCACAGCCAGGACCACCTTGAAATGAACAAAAATGTATTAATAATAAACAAAATTTCAAAGGCAATATATTATATTTAGTTACTTTTCTGTGTATTAATCTTTTTTTTTTTGACAGCTTATTTGTGATTTAATGTTAGTGTTTAAAATAAAGACCATATAAAATAATTAATTATGCTTAGTATTATATGCCCTGCTTCTTTCATTACCTGTAGATATATGTAGTATTAAATAAATGACTGAACATTTGACATTTTTATCTACAAGCTATTAGCTAAAACAGCCATTTTATCGGTTCAGATATTGGGATTTGACATAATAATTTTATATAATCAAACATGATATTGCCCTCATGCAAGGCCAATATTAAATTTATAAATATTCGATATAAAGTTGACAGAATTTGCTTTTAGAAATGTAAATAAATTTTGTGGTTTTGATACCACAATCATACTATTTATTTTTATTTGAGTTTTAGTTTATGTACTTACCAACAACAAATACAACCTTGGAATCTTTCAGTACTGGATGTTTGCTAGGAGCTGGAAAATAAAGAGAAATAGTTGTTCAAATAGGAATTAAATTTCTATTACAGCCCCGTTTTGTCTTCAAATAGATGGAACAAAGACAGTTTTCATTAGCAAGAACATCTTCAAACATTTTGTGCATGTAGCTGTTCATGGGAGATAACTCCTCTTGAGATAATTATACCAGTAAACTCTACAACAATAATACAACACAAACATGGCCATTATAATGAGAGTTGATTGTATAAGGTACATATTTCTCTTAAATAGGAAGCTTTAGTGTCATGGTGAAGATGGCCTTGGATTCATTGGAAACAATTCTTAAATGAACATCAGATAGATTTACATATAAATGAAACAATTGTTATGATCATGATCAAAATTCAATGTCTGCACAAGTTCTGGCAATATTATGAAGACCTGACATCCTTATGAAACCATTTCAAAACAGCAACTTCTGAAGGACTTTGAGGTTAAAACCAAATTATTTTAAACAGATTCTAATGGTAACTTACCAATATCAAATTCTGCATCAAATACCTTCTCGACTTCTGAAAATATCTCATCAACAGTGGATTCTGCTGGAATCTAGAAGAAAACAATAGATCTCTCTTCAGTTGTAATCACATATTTTGAGTATATACAAGTTAACAAATGTTAAAAATTGTGAGTTAGTTTCACTGATTACTTCTAATATTATACACATTCATAGTGGTGGAAAACAGGACACGGTAGTACATTTCTGGCCAAATCAGCATCACCAATTATCTGGTAATCTGAGGGTGTGTTCAGTTGGTGAGTTTACAGTAACAAATGTATTTTCAGGAATAGTTTTCAGGAATAGATACATGTAATGTAGTAAACCAGAAAGGCCCAGTTTAATATGTGTGCACAAGTTAATTGTAAATTGTCACATTTGTGGCCAAATCTCTGTACTACACATGTATATACATACAATAATACTAATAATAACAATAATAATAATAATAAAATAATAATAATAATAAAAAAATAATAATAATAACCATAATAATAATAATAATAATAAAACATATATCATATTACAGAATTTCTATCATGACCAATATTTTACTGAATGATGCTTTTAAACACAGGTTCCAAGAAAGAAGTATAATATTAATATTTTAGAAAAGTGTTGTTCAACAAATGTGACAGACATTATAAAATTACATAGAACTGTTCATTAGTTACTACTACATGTTTACCTTCTTGACTTTATTCTGTTTCTCGTAGTAGTCAACAACCGGTGTTGTGATATCATGAAAAGTTGTCAGTCTCTTTTTGATAGTCTCTTCATTATCATCCACCCGTCCACTGGTCTTGGCACGGTCCAACAGTCGGGCGGTCATTGTATCATCAGACACATCAAAATACAGCACAAACTTTGCTGAGGCAATCTATAGGAAATAAAAGTTATTTAAGTCATTACAACATGCATGGATGCCTGTTAGTAACTTCAGATTTGCATAAATGTGGTCAGTGAAAATGGATTTTTCAGACATTTACTTGGATTTCAAGTATTTGAAACCTGCCATAATGGACAAATTAAAAACTTTTCAAGTTCTACATTATTTTACTAACCAAAATATTATCTCTATTTTGGACTAGAAGTGTTATATAGTGTAATGTAAAGGAAATATTTTATAATGTAATATACAAGCAATAGCCTCATGTTTCAAGACCTGTTCATATATATATATATATATATATATATATATATATATATATAAGTAGTCATAACCTGCAATTTAACATACAGTTAGACCTTACTTATCCGGACGGTATAGTGTTTCCGAAATGTGTCCATATTAACAAATTTCCGTACTACTGAAACATTGGGA
>JAULBS010003769.1:0-11463 GCA_032355785.1 Symmetromphalus regularis | reverse complement strand
GACAGAGAGATAGAGAGAGAGAGAGAGAGACAGAGAGAGACAGAGAGAGAGAGACAGATAGAGAGAGATAGAGAGAGAGAGAGAGAGAAAGAGGGGGAAAAATAGAAAGAAAAAGAGGAGGGAGGGGAGAGAGAGAGACGTAGGGAGGGAGGGAGGTGTGCATGGGTTTTAGAACAGGCTCCAAGTTTAGTTACGACCAAGTTAGAAAGAGAAAAGTGTAACAATTTGTGGCCTAGGGTGTGTGTGTCAAGATCCAGACCTCTCTGGAATGTTTACATACGCTTTACAGACGAGATCATTGTGTAATATCTATTTGGAAAGTATGGGAATATTTCGTTAAGAAGACCCAAGCACATTGTCATGGTTGTAACCAACATTTAATTCTTGGGAGGGGAGTAAGGCAAGATTCGACAAAAAATGCTTTATATGGCTAAAATAGATATTAAAAGTTACGTGAAAGCTATCCCCATTGGCCCCTGTTTTGTACGGCTCAAAATGTTCTTTTTATATCTTCAGCTTTTAAGTATCATATATGATATTTATGACAGGATAAATCCACTGACGCCACATCAGTAGTTTTTATATACACTTTCCACAGAAATGACAGCATATAGTCTACCAAATCTTAGAGATAACAATTGCGGACGACTGCGTGAAACAAATTCAGGAAAAAAAACCTATAAGAAATAGTCCTGGAGTAATGCTAAGTAATATATATAAATAATTTATATTAAAAAAAATAATAATAATGACACCTCCCGTTTCCATCAAACAACCGGCCTAGATGGCGCTGTGGTTAAGCTGTCGGTCTCACGACTGGTATGTACTGGGATCAAATCTCAGTCAAGGCATGGGATTTTTAATCTCGATATTGGCTCCAGGGCGAGTGCTCCACAAGGCTCAATGGATGGGTGTAAGCCACTTCCACCGACCAGTGTTCCACAAGCTGGTTTATCAAAGGCCTGATATGTGCTGTCCTGTCTGTGGGAAAGCGCATATAAAACATCTCTTGCTGCTAATCGGAAAGAGTAGCCTATGTAGACCATGTATCACAAAATACCATATTTCAGACATCAAATAGCCGCTGAATAAACAATGTTATGGAGAGCCATTAAACAAACAATCCTTTCCTTTTCTTTCCTTCTTCAAACGTGATGTATAGATTGCTGTTAAAGGGGCACTCTCATAGTTGAACAAAGTAGCAGTCTTTCAAACTATAGTTTTGTTAAAATGTATAGAATTTAAAAGACCATAATCTCATTTACATGACCAAATTACTATCAAGTTAAGCAATTTACTACGAGAAAAAAAAATAATCCTCTAGGGAATTAAAAGTGTTTCAAACAGGAATTGGTGGCAGTTCTCCTAAAAATAGTTATGCTGAAATGTAGAGTACACCCTCAATGGAATTCAAACAACAAATTGCTATCGATTAAAACTATCTATTATTATATTTAAAATGACAAGATATTATCTTGGGGGGAATATTCATGCTTTGGAAGAAGTTTCATATTATGGTTGCACACCATTATAATTTGGATGCGCAGAACTACACTTTTTATATTTTTGAGTTAATTAATCCATTGTGTTTGCAAAGTAAAGTAAAGTTTGTTTTATTTAACTAAGCCTCTAAAGCACATTGATTTTTATCTTATCATCGGCTATTGGACGTCAATCATATGGTCATTCTGACATATTTCTTTAGAGGAAACCCAGTGCCGCTACATATGCTACGCTTTCCGATAAACAGCAAGGGGTCTTTTATATGCTCTTTCTCACAAATAGGACAGCACATACCATGGCCTTTGATGAACCAGTTGTGGATCACTTGTTGGAACGGAAAGTAGCCGAAACTATAAATGGGTCTACTGAGAAGGATCGATCCGACGACCGATCGCTTTACAGGCGGACACTCTACTGCTTGAGCTACATCCCGGTCTCCATTGTTTCTTTGTTTGTAGAAATTGATTAATTTGCAGGTGTTTATGACTAACAAATGTAAAAATAATAAAATATAACACACATAACTGTAGTGGTGCATCTTTAAGAGTCACGTTCTAAAGGTCACGTCGATTATTCGAATTCTTATTTATTTATAGAAATCGATTAATTTCCAGGTGTTTATGACTAACAAATGTAAAAATAGTAAAATATAACATTCGTAATTGTAGTGCTGCACCTTTAACAAACGCGTTCTAAAGGTCACGTCGATTATTCGAATTGTTATTTGAACATCTGATAGGGGTTTTTCTTTATTGTAATTACAGCTATGTCGTGTATCTATTGGCTGGCTCGTGGTGATCACAGTTTCAATTAGCATCACTGTACACTGCATGACTTATTCATAAGTTTTCTCAATAAAACACAATTACAGGCAAATTTCTTAACGAACGCCTATGACTCGCGTTTCCCTGCAAGATGAATTATTAAAACAGCAATTTCCTCAGAGCCCTCTGATTTATGTCGGAAGTTACACTTCTAACGTCGAGTCTTGCTCTTTGCGTTGATCTTAATTATTTCACTACCATTGTATATCTGGCCAGTCTTAGCAGACGACAGGAAAAGCACGTTATCGTGTTTTTTATCAACAAAAAAAGTTGAAATATTTCTTTACAAAATTAATGCGCACGATCACGAACTTTCGCAATGAAACTATTTTATTTATATCTTTCCTGTTTTAACATATTTTTTTAAAGAATTATTTAATTGGTAATTGTCTTGTAACGTTGCGAATTACACTTTCAGTTACAAGTGTTTCGGTGTAAGTTGCTTCTTTCGGTATTTGTAATATGCTGGAGCTGAGTGATCCAGTTATTCAAACGTCGGTTAACTTAAACAATTGTTAAAATAAAATGTGAAAATAAAATTAGAATACTATGTTAACAGAAATTAAATGTATGTATTGAAACGTAATTGGTAATATTCTAAGGTATCCAAAAGTAATGACATCAAAACTTTGTCTTGCCTTTCTATAAAGATAATTAAAAGAGAAATATTCCACTAACTCAAGTTTAACTTAAAAACATCGGGTCTCCAGGGCCCAGTTGTTTAAAGCAAGGTCAAACGCATAGTCCCACGGATCCTTGACCTAATTAATTTCCAAACAAAGAATTAATTTTAAATATAAACATTTGATTTGTCCATAGAAATACTTCATTCGACTACTTACATAACCACCGCATATCGCTTATTATCTATGTTTTTAAAATAATAATGAATCATGGTCATGGATAAATAAATAGAGAAAAAATAACAGCTTTTTTCAGTTGAAGGTGTAATGTATATATTTTTAGTCACGTGACGGGTATTCCCCAGCTACTGAGCTAGCCGTTATTTCAAAACGTCTGAATATTTTTGTATCTGCAAAACATTTCGTACCAATTTATTTCGCTCCATTTGTATTTGGCCCCATTATTATTTTAATTTTTTTTTTTTTTTTTTAACTGTCACCATAATTACTCTAATATTTACAATTTAATTGTTTTCTATCAATATGAAATGGGGAAAAATTAAGAAACAAAATTTAAAGTTTTAAACATTTTAGGTAAAAATAATTTATTATAATAATAGTTATTATGCAGTTTCCATAACTTTGACGAAATGAGGATCCTTACCTTTATAGATTGCAAGACCCTTTTCCTTACAGGTGTTTGGCATTCCTTACAGGTGTTTGACACTCCTGACATCTGCCATTTCACTACACTGATATTGCCTATGTTTTTTTAAATAATTATGTAATTCTCCAGTTAGAGAGTTGGGTGGTAATGATTTTAGCTGGAATAATCAGCTCAGTCTAAACAAGTAGATGTTTGGGGTACCAAGCTGTATTTAGTTAAAGTATCCTATTGTGTGATGATTGTCTGAGGTTTGTAAATAACAAATATATGACTGGTCTATTTAAGATTTAGCTATTGTATCTTAGAGAGCAGTTTTGGAAATTGTCCTCGAAGGACGTTGAGCTCCGAGTCCACTGAACAACATTTATCCGTTCAATTGGACCAAGGTACTATGCATTTTCTGCTCTGTTTATAACCTTGGTATTTGATTGTGACAATTACTCTCATTTTTTGTTATAAATCTATCTGGTAATCCGGTTCAGACCGAACTTGTAAATTGTTGGATAATTGTTTAATTGAAGTATTCTTATAAACATATCTGGTAAACTTTCTCAGACAGAGTTGGTAAATTGTAAGATGTTGTTAATTTAGGTACATTATTATAAACATAGTTAATAGCCTTTGTCAGACCGATATGGTAAATTAAGTTATAGTTTAGGTATCATTTGAACCGGATATATCTGATTATCTGTAAGCACGTAAGCTTATTGATAGTGTTAATTACTTGGGGAAGACTCCTGTACTAATCTACCTAAATAACGGGGAATTAAACTAATTTATACACAGAGTCTGAAGTATTTAATATTTGTTTATCTTATTTACACTCAACATTGTGAGTGGATTATTATTAGGTGTTGTGTACACCGATTGTAACTTACATGTTATTGGGGTGGTACTTGAAAGTGATTACCTTAAATACAGATTGAAACTGTAACTTGTGTTTGTTGTATTTCTAATGAATATTAACGTTGATCAATATATATATGTATTAGATCTTATTTCCTGATTACCCTTAGAAACGAGCCAACTTGGGTAGCAGTCTACCCGAGACAGGGGGATCTAATATATATTTGGGAGATTTTTGGTAAACTGTTTTTACTTCCGTATATATGTGTGTGTGTGTGTATGCGCGTGTGTGTGTGTGTATTTTGGATAGGGGTGGACACCTATATAATTATCTCTCCCATACCCACTTTTTGCTTCGAAAAAATTAAATTAAAATACCTAAATAATACTCTTTACCAGTTTTTTCTCTTTATTGTATCAATGTAACACTTAACCATGTGGTCTTATCGCAATACCGAAGTACACAGCGGTCTATAATGGCGTGGACAGGGTGGTCTTCCGTCCTCCCACACTTTTTTGACAGGCGGATGTTCCGTGCCCATCATTTCTGGGAAGCGATATTTGTCCTTGCCACTGATGATAATAATAATAATAAACCCAATCTATTACTGAAATATCAACATTTGTATTACATATACCTAGAGTTAAACGTTTTAAAAGAGTGAATAAGGTTTCACATTTTTATCATTTTTGACAGGGACAAATTTGATCATACGATTCTTTTAATTGTATGTTAGAAATGTGCATTAATAATTGCATAAATGATGTACCAACTCTTTAATACAAGACTATTTTAATAACAAGCAATATTGGAGACAAAGAAAAACGTCAAAATATCACAGAAACTTCGATCTTGGATCGTATGCTCGGTCAATTCTGAATTGGGACGAATTCATTGGGAATGTAAGCCGTTCTATCGGATCATTCCGACGGCGGAAATGGATTCACCGAAAAAATACGAGAAGTTCCGATCTGGAAATTTGAAAATTTTAAATGAGAAAAAAAATCGATCGACTCGACATGGAATTCCCTCTACCATGGTTCAGTTAAAACGTCTTGTGTGATATGAAAGCGAGATCTAGTATCCCAAATGTATGTAAGTTTCATTCGTAATCAATATTTAGACAACTACCCCCTTAAAGTACGTGGGACTATGCCTTTAAGACAAAGTCTTATTGAAGGATACCTTGACTTGTAAATTTATATTACACTTTCCCACCAAAACAACCTGCTTAAAAATAATTGCATGTAGATCAACTGACGTATAAGTAACGTTTTCAAGTCTAATCACTTTAATATAATACAATATTTTAATCTGTTATGTGACACCTACCTCCATATTTTGTGGTTTTATTTATATGATTACTTTGTTAATATAGAATGGGCATCTTTTATATATTGGTTTTATGTGCATATAAGTAATTTCCAGAAAGTTAATAAATAAATATACACATATAGGATCAAATGTTCAAATTAAGGCCTTGAGGTTTAAAAGTACAAACGTACGTTCGCACACTTATATTATGTTTTTGAAAAGAAACGTTGTAATCTATTGGAGCGGACCAAAGGCATCTATTGCTTGGGGTTTCACTTTCAGTGTCCTATGTAAGTAGGATGTAAGTACACAGGAATCGGGGGAATGTTAAAAGAGGGCCGGGCACGTGCCCGAGATGAACTTCTGGGTCCTCCCTGAGTGCCACGGCAAGAGACAGGCATGTTGTTTGCCGTGAGGTGCTATGAGCCAAGCCTAGCAGTGCCACTGATGCATACATCGCATCTGGACCATTCTCAGGTGCTATGAAGTTTCTTAATGCCAGACGCCACTCAGATGATGCTCACCAAATACAGAATCTCTTATGCACTTTCCTTACGCTGTTTCTCATTGGCGAGTGTATCGCCGGTAGTCCAATGGTGAAGCGTTTACTTCACAGCTGTGCTAGGGATAAATTCTTCATATAAATTGGCAACAGGGAGTATCTCCAAGCACAGAACAGCTTTTAAACGTGAGTATTGAAGTGGGTGTGTGTTTGCCTTTTTTCTTTTTATATATGGTTTTAACTACTTTTTTTGTTTGAGCCCATTTAATTAAATTTACTTTAAAAAAAAAAATCCAGTGCTGCGTTCATACCTTTTTGAAAGAATAATACTCCAAACTTTCTATATACATTGCATACAAAATGTATACAATTCATTACTTTTTAAATTAATTAATTAATCCTTGTGCAATTAAAATCACTAAGTTATTCATAATTCATTAAAATGGTGTGTGAGACCGATAAGTCAGAATTGTGCCTATGACGCAGAGGATGTAAGTTATCATGCCCATCAGTTTACTGTGAAGAGCAGCAAAGCGCTGGATTTTACCTGTGTGTTATTTCAAGGTCATCCAATGAGTGGGTTCGTGTGGCGACAAGGAGGAACGTTATTCTGTGTGTGTGGATTAATACTTCTTGGATTACACTGTTAGTCGAGTGCTGTGATATATAATACAAGTTCACGGTATCACATGCCTGTATCTTATTCAGATTTTGTTATTATTATTATTATTTTTTTTTTTACTAATAACAGCATTATTTAACAATTTTATGTATTAAACACACTGTATTTGCATAGTTATTGATAATGCAAGTAAATTTTAACTGACTCCTTTTAAAACTTACACAATTTTCTGATAATTTTAACCCAAGCATGTTATAATTTAATTTTGTTTCGAGTGAACTGTTGTTTGTTGTATTACTGCACGGTATGGTATATCTGGCATAGGGGAGATAACAAGAAAAAATAGCATACAAGTATCTTTTTATGTTAAAAATACATATACATATATATTATAAAGTATTTTTAAAATGGTAGGCTATATGAACCGTTTCACATACGCCTACTGACAATCCCCAACACCAATCCTAATATAGGCCAATTAAAACCTCCCGTATCTGCAAACCAACCCACTTCAAAACGGACATTCTAGAAGAAAGTTATTTATAGAAAGACCTCTTTTAAGAGTATGCTTGTACATTTGAACTTAAATAGAGACCACCTGTTTATAAAGGACATGTCGTTCTTACCTCTCTTTGGTGGTCTTAAGTTTAAAAGTTTCTCTCTACCAATTAAGTTATTTCACTCAACAGTATACAGACAATTTAACGTTATTTAATTAACTCTGCAAATTACTCTATCCTTGTCGTGCAAAGCTGGTAGTAGGCCCGGCCCAGTTGGAAATGTAGGCCTGCATTTCAAACGGCTCATCAAGTATTTTTATAATCACTGCTAAATACTAGAAGGATTAGGCCCCTTCAAAATCGTAGGCCCATGCCCACTGGCCCACATGTCACCCCTCCACCCTCTGTCCCAGCCTGATCACATCGTTCCTATGATAGGATGCTGAAATTTTTTAATGGGTTGAAACTCACAAAGAATACGTCATAGGATTACTGAACAGTTTTGTACTGATATATTTAAAATAAAGCAATATAATATTTTACATTTAAGGCACCTATAAACCAGCAATAATATGATGTAGGCTCATAAACTCATTAATAAATCTTTACACAGGATCAGGGTAATTTTAAAAAGTATTTTCATCAGATTATAAATGTTAAAACCTGCCCAGCGTGAGCTCACACAAAACAGGTTATAATCTTGACCTGTGCTCACGTCCAGTATGCTTCGGGTACGTACCCCCACCCCCGGGCCCAATGTCTTAAAACTTAGGCACCGGGTCTGGAGAGAAAAAGATAAAAGGTAGAAAGGAAAGACACTAAACGTGATCACCACCATTATATAGCTGTAACAGGGGGCGTTGTTAGACACTCACTACTTACAGCTTACAGATATGCGAATCAACCAATCAGCGCCTTGTTACTCGAGGCTGTCTAAAATTAGTCACGAGTTATCTCCTGAATTATGTAAACATATCAGAAACTCGATTTTCACACTGTAGCTGCATTCTTAACAGATGATGGCAAATACTATGGAACTTAGTCTGGCTGTAGGCAAACCCGTGCAAAGCTGGTAATATGCCCAGGCCAGATCAGATGGGAAATGTAGGCCCCCATCTCAAGCTGCTCATTAAGTTTTTTTTGTAATCAGTGCTAAATACCATGGAAAGTAGCACCCTCACAACCGTAGGCCTATGCCAACTGGCTCCCCTACCCCCCCCTCAACCCGGGCCTGGCTATAGTGTTCATTCCAACAAACTCAAATATATTGGATAGATGATCATATTAGCTTATTTGGCTATAACACCTATTTGCAAAATAATCATCACACACACTATTTATTTAATTACTAGTCATTCATCAGAGAAATCAACTGAAGAAAACTGAACTTTACGTTAGTAATTTTCGAAATAATACAAAGCGTTCGTGACAACTTTAATTTCAAACAAAAATTGTCATGCAAAATTTACTTTCTTACTTACTGCCTAGTATGCCTACTATGCCAGTAAGGGCAGCAACGAAATACCTCCATGCAAAATTTTCAGGCACCCTATAAAGTTTTAATGCCTAAAGGTACACGATACAGGCTTTAGATGAAATAAAATTGATTGTATTTTGCCTGGGTAGATAAAACTGTATTGTATGACAATAGCCACTCTCAACTATCAGCAGTAGTAGACATGGTAGTAATTAATGCTTTATGAAAAGTTGCGTGTGCCTATACCTTTATCCAGACGAGACACCATTGTGTAGACTACAATCTTTATAACTTATTTATTTATGTTTTAAAATCTTTTTTTGTTTATTTTGGGGTTTTTTTGTCCAATGAATGAAGGGCCTTTCCCACCGGGTATGTGTGATGCCAGTAGAACCGTATGCACCCTGCCACCACCCCAGTAACTTCATCTCTGCTCTGTAATACTAACATGAACATTGGCTATGTGCCTTTTCCCTTCTAGTACGCTCTACAGTGTATTTCGTTCCAACCTGTGGTCCATAACTGGTTCATCAAAGACCGTGGTATGTGCTGTAGTTTATGTGGTGGCAGCGGGTTACTTCTAAATAAATATGTCAGAATTACCATATGATTAACGTCCAATAGCCGATGATAAGATAAAAATCAATGTCGTTAAATAAAACAAACTTTACTTTCTCTACACTGTATTAATAATTAAATATAGTCTATATAAACAACAAATTCTGAGAATGTTGGTATTTCGCCATGTGGGCATTTTCCAAAAAAGAATTGGGTTAGTAGCATCTTCGACAACACGATATCTGCACAAGATATATTTATATACCAAAATAAAAATACATCTGCTCACTTTATCACAAATTAGTGAACTGAAACCATATAAAATATTATGTAACATGTGAAGGGGCATAACTCTAAACATATGGCGGCCATAGGAATAAGTATGATAAGATAAATACACGTATCATGTACAGTTGTAATACTGTTATACTGCTCTAACAGAAGTAAATATTTCCTCTCTATAACTGACTGTATTAGATAATGAGCCAAAATAGAGACTGATAGACGTATATATAGACTATATTTTGGTAGAATTTCTCAAACCGAAAGAACCCCAACCCCGCCCCGGAAAAAAACTCATAAAAAATTCCATTTTTATTGAATAATACAAGGTTTTTTTTTTTTTAATGGATTTAAATAATAATTATATCTTAAATTAAAAATATATACATGTATATATATATTTCAACGTAATAGTATGTAGGCCAAAATGACGTAATAAGTGAATGCTTTATTTATCAGATATAACCATACCTGCCAATTGCAAGATGATGTAGTCTGTCACATCATGTCATAGGATGACTTAATTTGTAACCAGTAACAAAAAATAAATAAATAAATAAAATAAAATAAACATTTACACGACTAATTGCACATTATTAGGTTAGATAGTCTTCCATTTGTCGCAAATAATGGAATAACCTAATCTTGAATTTCTCGCAAATCTTTGGGTGGCATAGTGTGTCAAATGTCGCAAATAATGAATGAAACTCTGCTACCTGTTGTAAATAATGCTATAATTTTGTTTGCCACAAATCTCAGATAATAATGGCGTGATATATAAATTATAATAATTTTAATTTCTGAGAATAAATATTCTGTGGTGGAATCCATTTTACACGTTATATGAATATCAAAACGATACAAATATATCAGGGACCGCCAGTTAATTAAAAAAATATCTGCCATCCCGAGATTTAGTTTGAATAATTAATGATGAATGAGTATAATCTGCCAAATGAATACGATAGGGATATTATTTACAATTATATATAAAAAAAACTGTATGTAATTCATACGACTGTAAATATTCCGGAGATATACATCACAATACTTCCATAGAGATAAGAAGTTGGTGAGATTATTATGGCACTATGTTCTAACCCTCTTGTCTTATAAGTCATCTCATACTTTATACCATGCGACTTTGAACAATGATGCCTTTGTGTGTTTTTAATAAAGTGATATGATTGAATTTTTATAACGTCACATGTCGTAATTATTTAATCTTCCAACATCTAAACTCTGAAACAATGAGTCTGTTATTTCTATAACATAGCATATAGGGTGATGTTAATTTCTAGATGTCATTGGTATAGTAATAAGGAGTGGGAATTTAGACCTAACTATCATTAAATACACGTACTCATATAATTCTTAAGGAAATGAAGTTTTCCGTTTCACAAAATTGATGCAAACGCTGACAAACCAGTCTAATTCTAGACCCAAAACTTATATACAGTTATCAGTTTTCACTTCCAGATGAATAAATTGACAAACGAACGTTTTATTCAAGTCTCACCATATCCAACTAATTGTAAAGTAAAGTTTTGTTTTATTTAACGACGCCTCTACAGCACATTGATTTTAATCTTATCATCGGCTATTGGACGTCTATCATGTGGTCATTCTGACATATTTATTTAGAGGAAACCCACTGCCGGCATATTGGCTACTCTTTCTGATAAGCAGCAAGGGGTCTTTTATATGCACCGTCCCACAGACAGGACAGCACATACCACAGCCT
>JAULBS010003768.1:0-25931 GCA_032355785.1 Symmetromphalus regularis | reverse complement strand
GACTAAAAACTAACAATCTAAAGTAAAATAATCAGTACCTTCAATATAATAGATAACAATGGATAAATTAATTACTTGTAATAATTGTATTTTTAACGATAAACGATCAGAAAAGTTTATTATTTATTTTGACCGGAAGTAAAACAATATATTAAAGTCATTCGGCAGTCTTCGTGGTATTACAACATCTTGCCGGAAACAGAAATCTTTGTCTGTGTTTTTCTGCAGATTATGCAAGCAAGCTATCTGACGTATTCCAGGCTAATAATAGACTTTATTTATCGAAACAAGTATTTGGAGCCCTTGTTTCGATCGGAAGAAAAAATATCTGCAGGGAAAACATTCTACAGTCTTCGGGATATTATGACATCTTGTCGGACACAGAAATAGTAGACTGCGTTGTTTTCACAGATTATGCTAGCGAGTTATTTCACATGTTCCTTGCTAATAATAGTCTGACTTTATTTATCCAAACATGTATGTCGAAAACTTTTCATTGCAGTTTTGTGGTTCCTATTTTTTTGTCTTCGTTTTTTTTAAAAATTATTCCACTAGCCATCGGTTTAGTGGAAAGTGATTATTTGGTATCCCGACCACAATAGCCACGGGCATCGGGCTACCGTATTCTAGAAGCCCTGGCTATGTTATAATATAGCATTTCTGATTGCAGATCTTAGGACAAAATTCTGTTAATAGTAGATGGTTCATACTTCGTTAACTGATCATTTTATTACCCTTCATCATAATGTTTGTGATTCAAGTAACTAGTTTTTTGTTTAAAAATGAACTGAAAATTGATAAATGAACAGTTGTTCACATGGAATATTGTGTCTTAATATTTTGGGAGATCATGTCAGCTGGATATAATCGTAAACCACTTTCAGTCCACTGAACCTGATTCAGCTAGGCCCCATAACACAAATCAAAAGGCATGTGAAAACTAAATGAGAAAGAACACCTAGGGTTGAAATAATTGGTCACCTGATTGGCAATCATATTTTAGTGTTGTCTTAATCACCTATAGGTTGTTACAAGTTTTACTCCTCCTGGGGAACAATTCAAGCAGTTTGTTACCCTTTAGACCTCTTGACAGCATTTCAAACCCAAACACCATCATAATTTTAAAGATGTAAATGAGTGCATTGTGCAAAATGTTATTTACAATGTAGGTCCTATCATGTATTCAATTCTGGTTCTATCAGGGATCAAATTTTACCACAGCACTGGAGGCAAATGATGTGGGTGCCCCTCTTTATTTGCCATTGTACCATGAAAATCTGACTGTGTCGACGGCAAGAAAAATGCTGTGGTGCCATATGTGGCTTGCTAACTGTGCCCTTCACGTAAATTCAGTCTTCACGTAAATTCAGTGTTTTATAAGTTTATTTCCTTGTACCATAGCCAGTTGCCTTTGTGACCCTCTTTAGAATGAAAGGTTTGTCTTGGTGTCCTTCCAAACTGCTTTGGTGCCCTTAGTTTTCTTACTAAACTGAAGGCAATATTTGATGTGCCCTCTAAAAATTAAAATTCGACCCCTGTTCTATCAATATGTTTTGATTTTACATGAATGTAAAGAGTAAACCAGGGAATATACTTCATTTACATTACAATTTACATTTCAGGACAAGAAGTGGAATAAAAGTGAGAGACAGCGATTCAAGGAAGAGGCAGAAATGTTAAAAGAACTGCAACATCCCAACATTGTTCGATTCTATGACTATTGGGAACAAGTAAATCAACGAAATAGGAAAGTTATTATATTGGTCACAGAATTGATGACTTCTGGAACATTAAAAACGTAAGGGCTCCAGTTATTTTATTCAGTTGAAAGATTTTATATTATACAGGCAAACCTCGTTACGCTGTCCCCAGTTATACTGCCATCCTGGTTATTGCCTAAAAATCCTGGAGTACCGATCGACTATTTAAATGCATGTATATTTACCCTGTTAATAGTGTTATACCACCATCTGCCAACATATCCGGCAACACATTCCAGTGACTGCCATTTGTTCAATCTTTAGGAGCTAAAAACAGCTCTCCTGGACTTTTTTTTACGAGTGATTGCTCTCCTCAGAAATTAGCATAACAATTGAATGTAATGTTCTTTACCCGACATATTCATGGTATTGACCTAATTTGTAATGTGGTCAAACGCGAAGTAACCAGAAAGTGTTTTCCACGTCATACTTCAGTCTGACGTAAATGTTCATCACATGGAAGTTATAAAAGTAGTACCAGTAATTAAATTTATATAAGAGAGAATTAAGTAAGCAAGTTAATATACATAGCAATATATATTTTAAAAATTCACAGCTATATATGTACATTGCTTACAAGTAATTTGCCAAATTGCTACAAAATCCGTGTTGGGACATTTTCAACTTGCCTCGGCCATTCTACAAATTCATGATCATTCTAAACATTTCAACTGATTATGTACGATTAAAAATAAGACAAAGTTTTTCGAATGCTGAAGTGTTTTACTCTCTGATTCATGAACCAACTACGCAATCGCAATGCATCTAACGGTTAAAGAAAGAAATAGAATATTCCGATGAGACAATAAACTTCCGTTTGCATATAACCGATGAAAACAGTTGATACATGTGTTGATACATATCAAGGAGATATTCATGCTGTTTTGTTCTTGTTCAACTTCCCAAAATATGTTAACGGCATATAACTTTCGGCTCGCGAATCTGCCATGGGAATCACTTTTTTGCACAGCAAGAATTGTTTTATAGGAGCTGTTCAAGCGTGGGAATGATTGCACCAGCAGAGACTAACATTCTAATATAAATGCATTGTAAAATAACATGATATGCCACCATTGCAGGGTTTCACGTATAAGGTGCGCGCTCGCACCCGTTGATTTCCACCAAGGAGCGTGAATAATCGTGCTCCAAAAATACCATCGAGTTCAATAATTCTCGGTTTTTGCGAAAATATCTGAATATAATTAGAATCGATCAAATAAAAAAATGTCATCGTTTTAAATTATCACGAATATTATAAATAAATCGACCCAAAATATGTAATAAATCTTCAACTCGCGTAATTGTCGGAGACTATTTTTGTTTCCAAAATGCAGATGGTAAAAACATTTAATTATTAAACTGCACTATTTGGAGTAATGATGTTTTCGGAGAAAATAGGGAATTACGTTTCAGACAGGAAAATCAGTGCCTTTAGTATACCAATTATGAATACTACTACCTCCCAGACGATGATGACATGAACAAACAGCCTCACAGAAATATGATTTAGAACGGATACCCATTGCTAATTATTGACTCTGGCCAAATGTATCAATGATTCTGAATCAGTTGAATCATTCAATTAATTTTAAGGAAAAAGCTCCCCATCACTTCTGTAAGGGTGTGATTATGGTGAGTGAAAAAGCTCCCCTGAAACTTACTTGGGGAGTGATTTATAGATCTCCTCTAATTTTCAAACATAAAAGCCTGCCATTGTTTGATCTTGTGCACAAGAAAATAAACAGTTAAACAGGGTATGCTCTTGGTATTTTGTTTGAATGGCCCATAACTTCGAAATAACTCAGGCTTGTAAACAAAATCTTTCTGCGAAACATTGCTTACCACAATGTTACAAGTTGTTCCCATTGTAACTAAAAACAGACATACCCGAGGTGTTTCGATTGAACCTACGAATATTTTTAAATGGCTGAGATTTCCCGAACATGAAATCAAAACCAGCCAAGGCATTCCGAATGGTTTTAGACTGTTCAATAGACTTGGGAAGTGGTCGCTATTATGTCCTATATAGGTTTGACAACAGATACTAACAGTAAACCAGTTGAAAACAATAAATAAAAAATAACTTTCTGATCCCTTTTAAGCATTTTAATACATAATGCAATACACAGACATTTTCGGTCATGTCAAGGTTCTGACTCACCATGGGTGACCGTAAAGTGCACCTCCAGTCAAATCTACACTTGTAGTTTTACTTTAGGTCGTACTTGGAGAATAAATTCATACATTCGAGATGATACAAGATTCGGCATTATTGAAAATACTTTAAATTGGTATCTTGATACTGCCGACGTGTGCCAAACGATTAACCACATGCATCTGCATACAATGTTCATATGGACTGTCAATCACACATTCTGATAAAACCTGTTGTAACGCCAAACTCATAACGCCAAAATCAGTAGTATAGGCACTGATTTTCAGCGATTACGGAAACGTAGACGGAAACACAAAAAAACCTATCTGAAACGGAATTCCCAATTTTCTCCAAAAACATTATTACTCATCTCCAAATAGCAGTTTATTAATTAAACAGATTTTTCAGCGTCACTTATGAAACAGAAAGGTTGATACCTGACTACACTGATATCTGTATGTGTTACGCCAAATTAGTTTGTTACACAGACGATCACCAGTCATTTGGTTCTGTCAATTTAATGGAGAAAACCAGACATATTAAAAAAAAAATTCTCAAATTCTCCAACAATTACGCGAGTTAAAGATTTATTACATATTTTGGGTCGATTTATTTATAAATATTCATATTAATTTAAAATGATGAATATTATTTTTCACGTTTAGTCTCTTTTTTTTTTATGTGATCGATTCTAATGAAATTCAGAGATTTTTGCAAAAACCAAGAATTACCAAACACTCATTTCATATCAAACAAGTTGTTTGGGGGTCTTTTTTGGGGGGGATGTGTGTGTGTTTAATGGAAAATATTTCAATGGAGCACAACATGAAATTATAAAATTTACTCATAAGGGGGGAAATCTGAAACGGAAAATCAGTACCTCTATAGTAGGGTCCTGAGGTAGGTGGTATAACGAGGTTTGACTGTACTAGGTATCTCAATTTCAAAACTTGAAAGTAGCATTTGAAGTGAAGTCAGCATAAAATCAGCCCTCTTCGTTGCGACCGAATTGGTTGCATATGCGACTATTTTTTTAGTTTGGTGACTGAAACATTGCATGCGCTCGCTCCCCTAGCGACCAAGCAAAAGTAATGTAAACATTAGTGATCGCGTGACACTGTTGGTCGCTTCCGCTTTCACAAATGATCTAGATATCGCCAAAAACACTATCGAGACGTCGATTGGCTATACACACGTTATACATAATTATACCAGATATTAAAAGTGCCTATTTCGTCGGTGCTGTGACGAAAGGGTGAATATGCAATTTTGCCAAATTACATAATAATGTTTTTAAAATCATTGATTTGCATTGTTGCCTAAAATTGGTTAATTCATTAACTAATTAAAGAAAACTTCGGAACGTCTTTTACCCCAACACTAAACATCCGAAATAATACAAAATACACTGGGATTAAAACTTAGGCGCCCATTTGGCAAATAGCATTTAACATAATACAAGAACCAGTTTAGCAGGTATGGGTTTCGTTTTTATTTTTCAGTGAAGTGCACACTTTGAACAGGACAGAAACAAATTGTTAACTACAAACAACTGTAATGACGTAGACTGAACCAAAATTCATGGTCTTTTGTATTAAAACGGTCAAAAATATTTTATTCATATTCGTTTCCGGTTGTAGGAGCGTCTATGAAGCAAAGCTGAACAGGATCTCGGTTTCCTTCGATTTTTTCCTTCAACATCGAGTCTGACAAAATGATTTTCCATATGTATACGGTCTGTCGGAAACGATCGAAGGAAATATGCAGTGCAAATGGCGATAAATGTAATAAAATTTGTGCAAACCAAAAATGGGTTATGCAAGGATGGATCTACGGGAGCCCCACACGAATGAAACGACCGTTCGCGCAATTTGTGCAGACTTCAGTTGCTTGTACTCCAAGAAAAAATTATATAGAAACCTTATTTAGAAAATTTTATACGAACTGTAAATCGGTTATGCAAAATACATTTGCATCGGTGCAGGACTGCAACAGAGGTTGACATGTCTGTGTCGTAATGTGTGCTTAGATAGTTCAGGGCCATTATTGATGGTGATGGATACACAGCGTGCCAAACTATCTGAACGTACCCACGACGATCTTACAATAAAATTTAATACTGCGTCAAAGATATGGCAGACAGACAGACAGGTACACACACAGACAAAATGTGGCTCCTAAATATCTTTTTTGGCACCTAAAACAATTAAACTAGGCGCCATCTGGCTCCTACACAAAAATGTTAAGGAAGAGCGCTGATAAAATAAAGATAAATAAAATATAAACATGCAAAAAACAAGAACTCAACCTATTTATTTATCCAGTCATTTCATTCTTTCAATCATATTGCTTCAGGCCTTTATTTTTGAAAAATCCATGTGAGTGATAGATTACCTGCCTGAAAATTGGGAATTAAAAATAACATTGCCTTTAGTAAATATTGGAGAATAGTATCGAATGTCAGTCTAGCAACATACAGTGTACATAGGGATAAATCCCTGCTGGTAAACATTTATTGAAAAGGTGGAAAATCGCCACTTGCTTCCTATTACATCCCTCCAGATTTAAAATATTATCTGTGAATTTAAATGAATTAGTTTTATTTCAGATACATTAAACGTTTCAAGAAGATTAACATGAAGGTGCTTAAAAACTGGTGTCGTCAAATCTTGAAAGGCCTGCTCTTTCTTCACACAAGGACACCACCTGTCATTCATCGTGACTTGAAGTGTGACAACATTTTTATCACTGGTACAACTGGATCTGTGAAAATTGGTGACTTGGGCTTGGCAACGCTGAAGAACAAATCATTTGCTAAGAGTGTTATAGGTAAATATTATTTGAATTTTGTTCTGATACATTTTTTTGTGATTATCAAATACTCCATGTAATAGAAATGAAATTATATTTTAGTCCACTCACTTTTGATTTTTTGTTTAAAAAAAATCAATAATTAAAAAATAGTGCTGGAGAAAACAATCCAAATCTATTTTTAATTTGTTTTTACTGTCAACCAGATTCAATAATATGTGGAGTGCTATTACAATATAAGATGCATATAAGGTGTTTTCTTCTATGATTTTTCCATGTTTAGAACAACAAATTGAAAATAGAAAACTAAAGTAATTAATATTTTGTATGTACATGTATGCATTTCGATGTAAACATTTGGCAGATAAAAATAAAATCTATCCATAATTTTCATTTTTCTTTTGACCATGAATGTCATGTTTTGGGAAAAACTATAAACCAAAAAATAAAAATGAGTGGTCTTTTTGTCTTGTATGATGCAAATTAATTACAATGTCAAATATTTGAAAAAAGGTTTGTGCTTTTTATCATATTCATAATGATGGAATACAATTTTTTTTCTTCTAAAATTATAAGCAAAATAATGTATTCTGTAGAATGTATTTCCAAGAAATGTTTCACTTATAATATTCTATTAATCTTAAATCTTTATTATTTTCTAGTTTAGTGGTGAGTATGTTTTGTTTCTCAGGACATACATTAACAAATTTTAAATTAATATTTTATAAGACGATATTCGTACAAACAGGGCTTTAGAGTGAACTCGAATAGTGGCTGTAAATGTTGCTACCAAAATAAGATGTTTTTAATTTTGTTTTTATTATTATTATTTTTAGCCATGGTTTGATATTTCTGAATGTCTTTTTACTAGAACATGCAATTATATTTTATTTGGTTGATATCAACATTTACCTTATTAAATCATTTATAATTACCTAGATCTGTATGAGATATATACATGTATGTATGTACAGTAGGATGATTTATCAATAGAATGTGTGGCCAAAATATACAATCTAAAGCCCTAACTTATACATGTATGTAAATCTTCAATAAACTACTAAAGAGTTTTTAAAAATGCATGCTGGTTATTAATTTTGATTATTAAATTTATATATGTGTGTGTAAACTGTAATGTATGACCTTTCGTTCGGTGAAGGGGAGTTAAGAGTAAAAGGAAACACAGATGTTTGAAAAAAAAATGCATGTCTAATTTTTAAATGTTTTTGTCCCTTAAACTTCTTTTTTTTTTTTAATACGGATAAGTATTCTCACAAAAAGATAATTTATCAAAATAAAAACCAGTTTATAATTTTTATCTCTTCTATTTTCTCCCTTTATTTTTCTTAGCAACAGGATGTTCTTGCTTAGATAGTTCCATCAAAGTCGTAAAGGACAGGTAAGCAATTGCAATCAACAGGTATTTCTGTCAAGTTCATCATTGGTTCAGCACTAATCAACCTCTTTTCTTTCAGTGTCATGTCTAGCCAGATGAGTGTTTAATCTTTTCTTTCAATAAAATACTTTAGGTGGATTGTTATAACCTACCAAACCCTTGCATAACTTGCAGCTTTAATAGCAGGGCAACACCAGTTTAACTGTTTTACAAAAATTCATCTGCCACCTATTTTTAAATTTTACTAGATGTTTATTTATTTTTTAAAGTAGTCTTCATTTTATACTCAGTCATAAATTCTGCATGTTTTTTTTAATCATAATTGACATATTTGTTTGAATAGGAAGAAGGTAATATTTTATGCTTAATTAAAATAGAAATTATTGAGGCCTAATTCAAATAGATTTCATTCATCACATTAGTTTGTGACACGTTTGAAACAATAAACCACACAGTCAATATAATTATTTCACTTTCTTTTGGCTTCAGTTAGAATAAAATTAGATTTGTTGTATCATTGGTTTCAAGTTTATGCACTCACATGCCAAAATGTGAACCAACATTCCAAAAGATGCTAATTAGGTCATCATAGAATGCCCATTATTTAATAACAAAATCAATGCATTTTACTAGATTTTTTTTAAGGTGAAAAATTAAATTGCTGTTAGAAAATTCTACATAACCAATCCAGTGAGACCATCTGACTCATATACTGGTCTTGCCTAAAAATTAAGCATCTGTTTTATGCTGTAGATTAAGACAAAATGGAAAATATTTTGTAAAACAATTAATTTGGTGTCCCATATGTTAAGTAAAAATAAACACATTTGTGTTAGCTTTTGAAATAGAAGATTAATATCCATGCTGGCTGGATGAAGTGGTTGTGATGATAGCGAGACTAATCTCTTCTTTCCCTACCCTGCTCTTCCCTTTCTAGACGGCTGCGTCAGGGTGCAAAGACTCCACCATCTTTGTATTCTTTAAGGTACGCCAGAGTTCATGGCACCAGAGATGTATGAAGAGCACTATGATGAAGGTGTTGATGTTTATGCATTTGGAATGTGTATGCTGGAGATGGCTACCTCGGAATACCCTTATAAAGAATGTACCAATGCTGCTCAGATTTACAGAAAAGTCACGAGTGTGAGTAGTTGTTACTTGCTAGCTGGCTGGCTTAGTTACTCGTTTTTATTTTATTTTACCTCATTCAAATAATTCATCAAATAGAGGTCAGCTTTCACTGCGATTACGACCTGTAATTTTATTTTACTGTTTAGCATTAACCAGTATTTTAGCTAAATTATTATTATGTGTCACCTTTTTGTGTTAGTAAAAAAATGTAAACAAAACATATTGCCAGATTTGTATTATATAATAAATATATATTATCATTAATTTAACAGGTAATACAGTAACTTTGTCAAATTTAGATGAATATTATTTTAGCAGCCAGTTATCTTTCAAATAACCTTTCATTAATAAATGGATATTTATGGGGGAAAATGTACACAAAAGAATAGCAATTACACTGAAAAATAAATGATAACCTAATAAAACTAAACGTTCGCAAAATATTAAATATACATAAATAATATATTTTTGCTGGTTTCTTGACAGGGTGTTCGTCCAGAAGCTTATGACAAAGTGGAGAATCCTGAGATCCGTGACATAATTGATGGCTGTATCAGAAATCAGACCACAAACAGGTATCTAGATATATTCAAAACATTTTTATCCATATGGGTCTAATAAAATGGTGGATTACATATTCAGATTAGAATTTTTCTAGTGTTAAAAACAAACTTAGTATAATAAAATAAATAGATCAATTTTGTTTCCCTTTTTGACATTTTTGAAGGGACATAATTATTTTAAACTAATTATGTTATTTTTGAAATGTCAAACAATACAAATTTATAAATTATTTTATCTGATAATGCACACTATTTCATTTGGTGCCAATGACATTTTACAGAGAAATTGACAATTTTTTGTTTCACATCAAAACCATTAAGCCATGTTAGAAGGAATCAGTCACCATTTTCCCTCATTTGTTTTACACCTCAGTGTTTCATAATCCAGTAACCAGTCAGAAATTTATCTTTTCCGAGCATCGAATGTCTCAAAATCACGTGACTTGTAAAACATGACATTTCTTGCCATTTTATATCTGGAATAAACTTACTGAAACAGTTATCGATCTCAGTAGATATAGTGAATGCAAGTGTGTGTAATACATAATGAATTAAATTATTAAACAACAATGCAATTTCCAGAAGTAATTCAATCACAAACTTTCATCTGTGCACTTCACTCTGTATATCATAGACAGTTATAAGTTCCACTTCATTTTTGAGCAGTTCACTTTATCATCATGTGTATTAGACAATTATGTTATTTAGATTCCATGAAAGAATGTTTTCCAACAGTATATTCATATGACAAAACTTGGCAATGTAGGTGATGAAACGCTGGTGCAATAAGGTGGACCTTTCTTTAAAAAAAAAATTATTATTGAAATGCATCTGTTTTGAGGTTGGTGAGGTGTTGTATCCAGGCTTCATTTTCTGAAAGTTGGTTTTATCTATTTTCAGATACACTGTAAAACAACTTCTTCAGCATGACTTTTTCCTTGAAGACAGTTTGAAGGTGGAGTTGGTCAACAAAGAGGATGAGCAATCCGACCATTCTGTTATCCAACTCAGGCTTCGGGTTGTAGATCCAAAAAAGCGAAAAGACAAGCATAAAGAAAATGAAGCAATTCAGTTTGATTTTGATTTGAATAAAGATTTTGCAGAAGAAGTTGCTCAGGAAATGGTTTGTCCTTAATGCATTTAGTTTTTGACCCTATAATTAAAATTGGTAATATTTGCAATGGCAAATAGATTGCATCACAAAACATCTTTTTATATGTGCAGCCCTCGACATTAACGGTGCCCCGACACCACCTTTTTAGGTCTTCGGACCATAAGGTTTTATAAAATACTGGCCCGATGGGCCACCAGATGTTGAATCATCAGACCACCGCTCATTTATAATCATATCTAACACTCATTAATTATCAAAGTCCCAATAAAACACAGTCACTTTCCTGCTTCTTGACCACCATCTGCTTTATTTGGATACCCTATATGCAAACATTTTGCTAATAAAATATACTGCCAAAATTGTGCACATGCTGATAGTGCAGCGAACTTATTTCTGTGATCACTGTACTATAATGCATTCAACACACTATTATCTCAAACATCACAATTCTTATTATTTACATTATTATACTGATATGGAATATGTTTATAAATCTTCCTATTTGTGAAGCATATTTCCTCTACCGCATTTCAAAATTTTGCAGAATTACAGTCATATTAAATACCGCACTTTACGGTATTTAGCGCCAAGTTACAAGTACGGTTACATGATAAGCGACATTTGGTACTAATGTGGATTTCAGTTTTGTTTTTACAAAGATTAGGCTAATATGTGATTATTCAACAATAATTGTGAATTATATTCTTAGTATATTCTTCATTCGAAATAATGTCTTAACGGAAATACATATAACATGTGTATTGTGTGCGGAGAATGTCTAATGTGCCTGATGTGAAAGTATAACTGAAAGGAGTTTGGTAAACGTTATTTTTAAAAAAAAATTTGGATGGACACGATCACGATAATATGTAAAATGAAAGCTCGATAGTGAATGTTTTTAACTGCAAAAGTATTTTCTTATACAGTATTTCTCCTGTGTTATCGTTTCCTTCCGAATCGAATCCGCACATTTCGTTACTTTCCGTTCCTCTCCTGGTTAATGACCTCTGCCACCGTTTTGGATGCCTACTTTTACTCGTGGTAAAGGTGCCGTGTTTCTTTTTTGAAAATTGTTTAAAATGCTCTGTCTAAAGGCACCAACCCCAAAACGGAAGTCAGAGGTCAAGTCAAAAGTGAAAAAATAATCTTGAGTCCTTGGAAAGGAAAAGAAAGATGTAAAACATTTGAAGTAACCACAGTGTGACCCGCACTACTGGCGATAGGCAGTGTTTCTATTTGAGCTGGGGGTCGATAAATAAATAAATAACATGTAGGAGAAGATTGTTCAAGATATCATGGCTGGGTAGAAACATTTAAATTAAACTGCCCAAATAATAATCTTTTCTTGTATTTCTCTTTATTGTATCAATGTAATACTTAACCACCTGGTCTTAGTCAAATATATCGAAGTACACAATGGCGTGAGTCCTGGTGGGATGGGGGAACACATCCTCCCACTTTTCGAACGGGGATGCAGCATCCCTCGACTTTCAGGTAACTATTTTCGCCCTTGATGCAGGGTACGTTTTGTTCAGTAACTTCACGAATCACTATACAAATTTTAGAGATCGCTACACAAATCTAATAAACATAATTGCTAATCAATTTACATTGATTAACAATTGTCGCTAATCAAAATTTTAATACTAAATCTCTGAGAAGTGGGGACCAGTAACTTTTATGGGGGTGCCAGTAAGTTTTCTTGGGGGGGGGCCAGAGTAACTTTACAAATACACTGCCCCCCCTGGCCAGTGGTTCAAAAATCTTAATGTCAACCCCTGATGTGTATGTGAATGTAACAAATAACTTTCCTTCAGCTAACTTGACAAACCAGTTGGACAAATCTTGACTTAAATACATTTTTGAATATACCTAACTACAACAAGAACCAATTCACAATCCATGTACACAGCAAATATTTGGTGAGACAAATTGTCAACCAACAGAAATAAGAATGAATCATATCGGGTATCAGGTCAGTGAATGCCTAGTATTAACCAATTTTACATTTTTAATGATGGCCACAAAACATAATGATGGAAGTTACCAAAGGTTGTTTTGTTTGTGCGTAGCAGTTTTCTATTTTTTTATTTATGTGTTAATGAACTTTTTAATAGAGCTTTTAAAAGTGTTTATCTTGGCTAATTTTTATCTCCAAGGTATGTCAAAATTGTTTTAAATCACAATTTTTGTCCTCAGGTAAAGTCTGGTTTTCTTCAAGATGAAGAATGTCGTATGATCAGCAAACAAATTCGGGATAGGGTGTCACAGTTGAAGAAGACACGAGAGAAAAATACTTTTGAAGCAGGTCAGCAGCCTACCCAATCCCATTTAAGTGTCACTGGAGAGCCGGCTATCTCTTCAACATCACAGGTTCAGCAACCTGCTGGTCAGGTGCCTGTGAGTGGTGCATCAGACTCTGAACACCACGCTACATCGGAAACACAACCATCTCAACCTGCTGCTTCACAAAATAAACCAGTTATTGAAGTGCAAAAGTCTTCATCTTTTGAGGATCAAGGTAAACACTCAGAAAATATTAACTTTCATTATGTCATTATATAAGATTTTTGTCTTATCTTGACAATTTTTTATATGTTTTGTTTTTACATTCACTGTAATGTTGTCAGTTAAATATGGGCAATATAGATCCAACCTTTTCAGTGTTAATCCTAAAGATTATTATTATTTTTTAATTAATATTTTTTTTTTATACAGTTGTCTTTTAATTGCCTAAAGTTTAAACTGCATGTAGTAACAATCCGATCAGGATTTTATTAAACAGTACTACAGCCAGTTTTCTGTTTGACACTATTTTTGATACTATTATATATATATATATATTTTTATTATACTGTTTTAATAGTTTGTGTATATAGTGTAATATATTAATATAAAAATAAACATAATAAATCAAACAGAACAAATATTATTTAATATGTGTCATTTATGAAAAAAAATAGTTCTGTAAATGACCTCACAATATAAATAGGTAAACCATTGGTGAGTTAATTTATTGAAATTTATCTCATGGCTCTATTCACCATGGTGAAATACATTTAATTTTGCAGTAATTTTGTTTACCAACAGTACACTAATTCACAAATTTTATCATTAAATTTGCATTGGTAAAAATGCTTTTGTCATAGTTTTTTCATTTGTTCCTTTTTATTGAACATTTTTAGTCATCTTTTTGATAAATATCTGTTAAAATTTAAAATAATAAATGATTTTTTAATTTTTATTTCAGCTCATGGTACAGAAAGTGCAGGTGATTCCAATGTCCAGAATGTACAGTCTGAAGGGACATCTAGTCAAATTGTTGCTCAACAGGTAAATATTGTGTCTGGCTGTTATTATTCCATGTGTCTCATGAGAAATATGTTAAAAATAAGTAAATATGTAACAGTTCCTCCCACCCACCTCTTTCTCATTAATCTCATATGCCTCTCCATGCAAAAAAAATAAAATAAAGAAGAATTTTTTATAATAATTGAAGATCTGCACTGAAAAGTTGTACATGTGCATGTATTGCAAATTAGTAAAAGCAGACTAAAAAAACAACTTCTGCTTTGTCTGCTTTTAACTTACGTAATTTTCCTAAATAAATTGTGTATTGAGTTCAAAAAGTCCAGGTAAATGGATATGTTTCTAAAATATTTCAGATTCAGTCCTACTTTGAATTACATGTATGGTAATCTTTGTTAGCTGATATTTTCAATTGGAATGTGAACTGTGAGCATATTCCTGTTCCATATAATTGAGTTTGTCATTACTATTCACTTTATCTTTCAGACACTACCCAGTGTTCCAGCTCAGTCATCTGTCCAAGATGTAGATATAACACATGGTCACTCTAGTGTTATTCCTGCATCTACTCCAGTAAGTAAAGTTTGAAATTATGCTTTTATTGCACATGCATGTAAAGTGTAAAGTATATAATTTTGCAAGTTGTGTTTGTAAGCTGCATGCATGTTAAATTAATAAGCGGATTTCATTAATAAAAACACTTTCTATTGATGTAACATATCTAATCCTTGTTTAAATAAAATAACGCCTAATCTAATTGTTTTGTGGGGTATTTTATATATAAAATTACCTAACAGTATTATTTGTTAAAGTAATAATAATAATTATAATATTCATAATATTGATGGTTTGCATGTACACTGTTGAAGAGATATTTTAGTACTTGAATTCAGAAACATTTCAACTTTCGTGGATGTGTCCAACAGAATATACTATCAAAACATCACATAGCAGCTTTGGTTTCATGTTGTGATTGAAAGCCATGAAACCCAGAGTATGAAATCTGCTAGGTTTGGTTTGACAACACAGGACCTGGTAAACAAAATCAATGGCTTTTACACTGTTACAAACTCCATTTAAAATTAATGATTTGGTGAAGATAGATGGGATCATGCTGGACCAATATATGATTACGTTTTTAACATCATTATAAATGCAAAAACTGAGTGTCCTTCGAAACAAGCTCTTGAGTAATGCTCAAAAGCAAAACATCGTAAAACATCTGAATCTGATTGACAATATAAGCTCAGTAGTTTTAAAACATACATATACCATAATTTGTTAACAGTAAAAAGCAAACTGTTGACAAAGTGTTAAAATTGTTTTATAATCTTAGTTTCATTCAAAATGTACAAACTTAATTTGGAACTACATTTTGTAGTAGAGGAAAGCAGGAGTAATATACCTAAATGCCTATTCTTGCGAATTATTTCATTTTTCCAGAAAAGGAAAACGATTTGTTTCATTTTTTTCTGTCTGTTTTTTTTCTTCTTCTTTCAAATTTAACTTAAAATTGATGATGTGTAATAAAAAGGAATTAAAGTCACTTCCATTTCGCATCACATTTATGTCCATGAAATAATTTTTATTGTCATTTGATAAAGCTCCTGAAAACTGAAAATTATTTCATTCAGGACATAAACATGATACAAAATGGAAACTCATTTAATATCCTATAAATAAGTGACCGCAACTGCAAAAAGTGTAGAGAGGAATTATGTCATTCACATAAAACATTTATAGTTACACCAATGTCACTCATGTTCAGGCACCAGTTTATCAGTAACGTATCGAGATATATGCATTTGAAATATTAATTTGAAAGTAAAGTGAGTTTCTGTTTGCTGTTATCTCTTTATAGTTTATTTATTTTAGTGATGAAATAATAGTTTAATTACTCTGCATTTTAATTGCCTGAAATACAATCATGAATCTAAATATAATTTTTGTATGTTTTTCATCATTAACCCTTTCAGACTCCAGGAATTGATATATCTCAGCAGTTAAATAAAGGATAAATTTAAAGATGGTTAATTGATGATAATGTTTTTATTATTCATGGAAGAAAGTTGGTTAAATTGATGATAATGTTTTTATTATTCATGAA
This sequence comes from Symmetromphalus regularis, assembly GCA_032355785.1. NCBI lineage: Eukaryota > Metazoa > Mollusca > Gastropoda > Neomphalida > Neomphalidae > Symmetromphalus > Symmetromphalus regularis. Next base: position 9,585 of record JAULBS010003768.1, on the reverse strand, counting down.
GAAAGTTGGTTAAAGTATATTTGTAAAGATAAATGAATTTCCTTTAAGAATTATCTATCATTATATATAAATACAGGTATTTATTGTATTAATTTCTTATTATAAGGACATAAAATTTCTATGAAAATCTGTTAACGAATTGACCCATTTAGAAAATCTTCGCTCACTCTCTGACAACTTGTACATTTTTTCGGAAGTGGTATGTCATCTTATATTTGTGATACTATCTCACCTACTTTCATTCCGTCTGAGTTTTTATTCTCATATTCCGATAAAACATCACTATCGCAGTCATTTTCCGAGAACACTGCCACGAAAAATCTATGCCGCCATTACATTTTGATACAAAATCGGCCGAAAATTGACAAAAAACACCCAGAAAATTATCACAGCAAACGATGCTATGTTTCTAACAGGATGTTGTTCTTAGCATTACATAAACTGTGCATGTCAAGTTATGACGAATTTGGTGGTAAATACAAATTAAAAAGACACAGCAGGATTTCCTGTTCTGAAGTCTTAATGGAGATTTTTTTTATAACGGGATATCCTATTCCAAAGTCGCAAAGGGTTAACATATCTCGAAAATGAAATGGCTTTTGTCAGAAAATGCAATAAAAATATTTTGTTAATTTTCCTCATCTGTACACTTTTTCTTTTACAGCCATAATCACACGCATAACCTATTTTAAAGATGTGATTTTATCATTTCTTTTTCCGTTGTAGCAGTTTTAATTAGCATTTAGCTCACAATTTGTATTGAACAATATTTAGCTGTTATTTGTAATTTTGATATATGCTCTACTGTTATCGCAAACTATTCTGGCACAAACTGGTTTTAATACAGGAACAGTATGCCAGTTTGACCCCACAAGATGTGTTATCCCCACAGAAACCTTTGTCGAACCAATCTTACCATCAAACAGCATATTCTGCACCTGTAACTCCAGTTAAAAGTCGATTGCCTGCTAAGGTGTGTTATACATTGCATATATCTTACCTGCATGTTTGTTTTGGTAGTGTCACACAACACTTATTTTCTTTGTGATTTTATCATTTATACTTATTTCTAATTAATCTTCTATTTTGTTCTTTTTAATTCTTTGAATTGTAACCATTGCAAAATAGTTTTCAGTTGAATTTTTACCTGATTTTCTAAACAGAATTCTATCTAATTTTTCTTACATAATTAATGTCAGAAATTAACAATTGCTTAGCATATTTTATTAAGTACTGTATTAATTTCTTTTTAAACAAACAAATTGTGTAAATAATTTTCAGCATATTGAGTACATATGTGAACTTGGCCTCTGAATTTCACATTATAGCATGCACTCATTTTATTTTGCATACTGTAAAATACTTTATTTTCACAGTGACTTGGTATTCGCACCAACGTATTTAGGCAAAATTAAGAACCTGTGAACAAACCTGATTAAACTTGTGGTCTGACTTCCAACTTTTTCAAGTTTTTGATATGATCAATCAACGGACACGCTTCAAAGTGTACATAATGAAAAAATGTGAATTTTTTTTATTAAAACGTCACATCATGCATTTTTATGTTCTTGTTTAATGTTGAGTGTGTTATAACTTACGTTTGATAACTTTTTAAAACTAAATTACTTGTTTTTTATTTTAAGTTGAATCGTAAACATGTGCTTTTGCCTCCATCTTTGTTTATTTTTGTATCTGAAACCGGTGGTTACTAATTATAGTGACCGCCAAAATTTTAGTTTCACTGTACACGCAGAATAACATACATAAGCTGGACATCATTGGTAATTCTACTGACAGTCAATTAAAATTTTGCAAAAGACTACACAGTGGGCTGATTACATTTCCAACTTGACCACAAGTAAACATAACCTGGGCTGGTTTAAAAATGTGCTAATTTCATATCCTGATATTTCTTAAATGTTTGTTTAATACTAGGACACAGTAAAAGTATTAAAGAAGAGGATAATTGCTGTTACCATTAGAATAAAGATATTTATAATACATATTAACAAATCTACATGCATTTCATAAGTGGGTTTATTTTGTTTGTTTTTTAAATTATTATGTTATTATTTTGATGCTTGTTACTTAAATACCTGTTAATGTTACATTTTATTTTATTTGTCAGGCAGGAACTCAGATGGATGGAGGAGCAGCTCAACAGGTGCTACAACAGCCTGCAACACAAAATGTTGGAACAGCATCTGTACAGGGGTCAACATCAAATGTAACAGCATCGACAGTGCCCTCTAGCCAGTCATCTGGTTGTCTGCAGGATGATACAGTTCACTCGAACAGAGAAAGGTGTTTTAAGTGTTTATTTTTGTCAAATGTCCAAACAGTAATTCTCCTTTATAACATAAAATCTGATGATGTCTTCATTTTTCATTTGATTTATTTGTGGCTTTATGTGTTTCGCTTTAGTTGTGAAACAGGATGTCCTCATATATTTTCTCCTAGGTAATATTTGATCTAATATTCTTACTGAGTGAAAATTTAAGGAGGACAGCATTTGTCAAAATACCTTTTCCCATCTCCCAAACAAATTTTATTTTTACTTTTTTGGAAATTAGGTTTTTTCATTTTTGATACTCTGATAATCTTTACACTTATCAGCTAATTGCCAGCTTATTTGCTTTAGTTTACCGGCTGATATTTTTTCACCATTTGCAAAAATAGCAAAGGTGAGAAGGTGGCAGACATATTATGATAGCACAATATGTAGGTACGTGACAAACTCTGCTTACACACGGCAGTCACTTTGGCCTAAAACTTTGTTTTGCCTTAGAGCGCTTCGGGAAGAAGGGGCGACCTGTTTTCTGTCATGTCATCAGTCTATTTTTAGAGATCCCCAAGCTACACCAAACTGTTGACCTTGTCCATGTGTTCCCCTGCTACCTCGTTTTGGAATTGTTGATCACCGAGAAAAAATTAAGGAAGTTGTGTAATTTAGAAATCAAACATCATTTTCAACTTCAAAATTATCTTGAAGATAAGGATCGAACATTTTAAAAACTTTATTCACATCTTTGATGTATATTTGTGTACATATTGGCAAAGTTTTGGAAAAATCTATTGCAGAGGAGTATTTGTTTTTAGCCGCAGAAAAAAGTTTTCGCGAGAATGCTGAGATGGCGATGTTGACAAAATCGATTAATTCCCACTAATTTGGTTTACTATCAAAACCATGTATATTTGACAGTAAGGTATACAATATTAATTTTATTCTATTTTAGCAAGTTTTAGACAGTTGGTAACTCATGCAATAATACAGATTAGTGAATGATTGTCGATTTTCGATCGTGTTGTCACCAACCCCACTGGTCACGTGACTTGTTTTGTTTACAAACAGTTGTGCATTTGAGCTTCTTGTTTTGTAGAGGTTTCAGTAGACAACATTTTTCTACATTTGTAGGTTTTTTCTTATTGGTTTTACAGTGTCTTAATATATATATACCTAGTACTATACTTTGTTCATTCAAAGTGCTAATGGTATATTTAATTTTTTTTATATATATATTTATTTTATTTTAGATTGTTTTTAACAAAACTGGAATCCCTTAACTTTCAAATTTGTTGTCATTTACCTATTCCTTGTAGTCTAGATTATGAACAAATATAGTCAGAATCAGTCTAGATTATGAACAAATATAGTCAGAATCCATTTAAATACTGATTTCCTGAAACTAACGTTAGTGAATTTTTTTTATCAATCGGCAATCATTCACTAATCTGTATTATTGGATGAGTTACCAATTTATATATTTGTAAAACAATAACGAACATTTTTCAAAGCGGTGTATTTTTTATATTGTGATGAAAAGTTTTTTGATATTTTTATATAGGTAGAGACAGTAGTTCAGTGGCTGAATGAGACGATTGTCTTCTTCACCATGGCCTTACAACAGTGTCAGCAGCTCAGAGATAAGGTAGACATTTTTATTAAAAACATTCTCTATCCTTTTTTTATGGTTTGTGATTGGTTCTATTTATTTTCGTGCTTATATGCAATTAAGGTTTAAGAACACTGTTCTTTGCTGTTTGTCCAGGACAGAGGTTAGTGTTAATAGGAGACATGAAACCCACAGCTGCCACACTAATGCTACTACTCTTATCGATAAGCAGCAAGGGATCTTGACAGAATAGCACATACCACAGCCTTTGATAAATCACTGGTCTGTGTAAGTGGTATACACCTATCCACTGAGCCTACCCACTGGATCCAGTATCGAGATTAAAAATCCCAAGCCTCTACAGATTTGACCTCAATACCTACCAACCACTGCGCCACCGGGGCCGATATTTTTTATAGTGAAAATTGAGGACATAAAACAGCTTGTCAGTCCTTCCATCTGTGTTATGTTGGTTTCAAGCAATAACGTTTGAAAACATCAATACATTTATTAAGTACATAAGAATTTGCTAGTTAAATTTACTTAAAGACTGATTATAGAATAATTTTCAAGTGATCTGAAATATTAGGACTAAAATATGTCTTGATATATTACTTGATATTCACAGTATGTTCTACAGTTTACTATGATTGTTTAGAACACTAACTACACAAATCATATTGAGGTAAAAGTATAAAAATTTCAATACTAACAAAAAGCAATACAAATTAAAGTTAAATAATAGGTTTGTTCAGGAAAGTTACATTTTAAATTTTAACAATTATTGTTAGTGCTATAGATAATGCATAAGTTTTCATTATTTTTTTTATCTTGATATCAGATATTTTGAATGTCAACTTTCAAACATATTCATGTCAGTTTTTCTATCTTTCAAAATTTTATTATGTATTCTTTTATTTTTTAGTTAACCATACTGTGTGAACATAATGGAATTTCATAGCAACAGATGATTAAATCATTGCAAAATGATCGACTTTGTTGTCAGGAAGATAGTGTGATGTGAAGTTTGCAATTTATAAATATGTGTGTCATGCAGAGTTTGTGTCAAAGAAACTTATTCCTAAGTGGCTTGTATTACTGACCGTGAAGAACGTATAATTAACAACATCCCCCCCCCAACACAAAAAATATAATGGCTACATTGGGGAGACTGTGATAAATGTTTTCTATGGAAGTAACAGATATATAGTAAGGCACTAACTGTTTTTATTGACTTAATGCTGATGAAGTCTTTCAAGACAATACAACGACAGTGTACTATTTGGTTGTTGAGTTTGCATATACTGGCAATAGTTATTTCATGTACTAAATGGCAGTTTTGTTTGTTGATGAAGTTAGTTTGTGAAAGAAGTGGCATCTTGTGTTTACCACATTGACACACACACATGGAAAATATGCAACAAGATTCTGTTTATTTTTTTAACCTCTTGGATGCTGTGGTCACCGAACTCAGGGCATAGGATTTCAAATTTCATGTGAAACACTTTTTCGGTTCCATGCTTTTGGATCATGGGAACCCATCGGAAACTGTTGTTTAGTAATCCAAAATAACATCAGTCATACGAAAATCATGGGAAATGAAATGTTGATTCCATGATTTTGACAACACGACACCATGAAATCCTATGGCCTGCTAGCTGTTGTGGTCGCTCGTAAAAGATTACACATGCAATGAAATTAAGTCATGATACCTTGTTAACAGGTCACAGTTCAACTTCTCTTTTCAATGGCATAAAACAGTTTGAACTCGGAATCAACGTTGAACCATCAACCAGAAATTGGGCCTTAGAGTTTGTTGGTCTTTACAACTGTTTTAGTCTACATGATGTAGGTTACAACTTTATATACCAGTAACAGTTTAAAGCTTTCTAAATAAGGACCAGCTCCTGTGCTTATAAACATTTCTGTCTGCACTCCAAGCTCAAAAAATTAACTATATAAAAAGCCTGATGTCAAATTCTAGATTTAGTTCAAGTACTGATTCCATACTCTTAGGTACAATTCCTCGTTGATGGGTCAGTCTTGATTTGCAATTTAAACTAAGGCTGTAGGTAGCAGGTATAAACAGTTTGAACTGTGAATCATGTTGGAAAGATTAGTGAGAAATTCTGTTAAGTTATATAAGTGCAGTGCCAAGTTATCACTCCATTATAGAATAATTGATCACTCTTGATGTTCTTACTGGAATACTTGCTCCTTCATCTACTGATCCATTTTATTTCAGATCAGTGTTCCATAGATTATATATATTAAAACATGAATATTTAAATACTTTTATTTCTGGGTGATGGGGATGAGGTGCAGGCAGTAGGTCCAAAACATTATTCTGGTGTTGGGTAGTAGGGTTAAAACTGTTAATTAAATTATATTTTGAAAAAAATACCAAAATTAGTAGATAAATGGAGTGGGGTGGGCAACTTCCCACCGTACCTACTAGTTAAAACTGTGATAAATTAACATTTAAACATATAATTACAAAACTTGCAATCAATTAAAAAGATACAAGTATGGGACCAATTTTTTGTTAAATTGTTTTTTACTCTTTGATCAATTGCAACATAAGATTTTGTTATATAATTTCTGAAATATTCCACTGCATTTGAATGTCACCAAAAGTGGTGAAATCTACTGTGACTGAACAGAACACAGAAGCCTATATGTATGAGTGACTGAACAGAACACAGAAGCCTATATGTATGAGTGTAATATATTGTAAAAAAAATAATCCATATTGAGACCAGTATGATATCTATTATGATGTTATGTAATGTGCACTCTTGTTTAAATTGGAATCTGCATATTCCATAAATTATGGTTTAGTTTTGTGTATTGGCAGGGCCAGCACAGCTCTTAAAATAGTGGGGCTGGGGGACAAGGCTAAATAGGGGCATCATCAGTCATTTGAAGGGTGCCTACAATGTACTTTATGAATGTATATTTTAGGGTGCCTATCACCGCAAGAAAAGGGCACCGCAGATTATTATGTCAGCCCTGTGTACAGTATTGGTGAGATGTATGTATTCTCCAAATTAAAACTTCAATAATTGCAGTTATAATAGAAGCAAACAAACTGACTTCGAACAATTTAATTTTATAAATGTTCTCCAATTAAATGGTGTACCATGTGGACCTTATAGACTTACAGTGGTGGTCCATTCAAAAATATTCTAATTATTAAAAAAAATGTTAATATGTATAATGCAATGTTTGATGAATGTTGGTTTAATACTTAATAATACAATTATTATTTTTATACCTTCTCCAAAATGTCTTGCCATCAGCTTGTTAGAAGTAACGATTCTTTGCTATACTTTGAATTGTTTGAACAATTTTTAATTCAGTATTTTAACACTAATACCATCTATCTACTTATTTATGCATACCAACAATAATCATGTCTGAATCAAGACATAAAATTAACATAAATATAGTTACTTATTGGTTTTTAATTATATCATATTCTACTTGAAATTATTTCACCTGTTAATAGTTGTAGTTATGTATAATAACTAAAATATGGGTTCATATGTATAGCTTCTATGTATTACAGCAACAGAAAGCATTATATCAAACGTCACATTGGCTATGATATAAAATGTATTATAGGGGACAGATTTCTGTGTGTGTATATTGTTTATACTGAAATTTAGAGGGTGTGACTAGCACTGCATAACTCCTGGCCTGCACAAAATAGAGATCTGATATAAAGTACATTGACAAATGATATGGTTGAACCCTGGATAATGCAACCTCTGCTATGCAGAAAATGCCCACAGCAAAATAAATGCAGAGATGAAATAGTGTCCAAAGCATTTCCCATGGCAATTTTAGCATAAAGTATACTTTATTTTTAATAATAATAAATATACCTTTAAAAAAATAATAAATTGGCTTTGCTGATTGCTGCAGGTAATATCCATGAATTGCTTAGCACCAGTACATTTACATTATCATGTATGCAGTGCTGAATTGATGTCTCTTGATCTACCCCGAGACAATAATGCATCAATGTTATGTAGATTAGATTACACCTCAAAGAAATTGTAGGTGTTTGGACACACATATCTCCTTAGAGTGTTTGGGCAAAGAAAGAAAAGTGCTACCTAATTATTGTTGAAAAGCCACAATGTAATTTTGTAGGCTTTAGTTCATATTTTGTGTTTTAATCGTATTTATTACAGACTGAACTAATTATATTTACATATTCTATATTTTTTTAATAAATTATTTATTATGAAAAGAAAGGCAATTCAGTTTGTATAAATATATTAAAATAGATTATTAAAGCAATTATTTGACACGTCTACAATCTAAAATATAAAAACAAAATTAATTTAAAAAGTTCAAATTCTCTATGACCAAGCATTATAATGCTAATTGTATGAAGATATTAATTGTATTTGTTGCTTTGTTTAGATAAATGTTTTACTAAAGTAGTGTCAGAAATAAAATTTAAATGATTTTCGGCGATTTTTTTTCTTTCATCATAAAGTGACAAGTAAATATCTTGTAAATACATATTTAATAACACTCTACCTAATTTAGTATTTTTTTGTTTGTTTGGTCTCTCATTGATGTGCAAGGGGATGTTTACTCTTGAAATTAAAAGAAAAATGTCAGTAAACAGGTAATTTGCACACTTTATAGGAACTCACTATACCAAGTATTGAGTGATGTGTCAATTTCATTGCTATTGCAAAATGTGAGGGACAGGTCTCAGTACGTGGTATAGCCTGTTTCAATAAAATATGAAAATCACCTGTTTGCTAAAATATCTCTTTAATTTCAAGAGTAAAAACCACATTGTACATCAACAAGAGCCAAAACAAGATAATACTAAATTATGTAGTGTCATTAAATATATATTTACAAAATATTTACTTGTCGGTTTACTATGAAATAAATAATCAACAAAAATATTTTTATTCTTTTTCTGACACTACTTTAGCAATATGGATTTTATAACATGATCCACTGTTTAACTAAATTTAATTATTTGCAAACTATAGTACTGTTATCAGTATTCCTTAAACTGAGTTATCTCCCTGTGATTTGTTATATGCTCAGTCTGCTAGCCATTCCAATAAAATATTTATAATCAAGAAAGCATTTAATAATGTACATTATTTATACAAAGACATCAGAATGGATACAAACTAATTAGTAGAATAAGATGTACTTCAAAGCTATAGATTTATAGTTCATAAAATATATTATTTTTGAAGTGTTTTGACGAGTCATGAACTTTCATACTAATATGTTTAAGAGTAAGCAGTTTTGTTAAAAGAAGCCCTATATAGAATAAATAAGTTCATTCATTTCTCATTTCACTATGATAATATTATATTATGTAATATTCAAGTAAACAATATAAATATAATTGGTTAACAGCCCTCAGTGAGTAGCCAATAAGTAAAAGTAAAGTTTGTTTTATTTAATGACACCTCTAGAGCACATTGATTTTTATCTTATCATTAGCTATTGGAAGTCATACATATGGTCATTCTGACATATGTCTTTAGAGGAAACCCTCTGCTGTCACATAGGCTACTCCTGATAATCAGCAAGGATCTTTTATATGCACCGTCCCACTGATAGGACAGCACATACCACAGCCTTTGATAAACCAGTTGTGGACCACTGGTTGGAATGGAAAATAGCCCAAACTGCA
>JAULBS010003757.1:0-11464 GCA_032355785.1 Symmetromphalus regularis | reverse complement strand
TTTAATACAGAACACCAGTATTTAATACAGAACACCAGTATTTAATATAGAACACCAGTATTTAATACAGAACACCAGTATTTAATACAGAACACCAGTATTTAATATAGAACACCAGTATTTAATACAGAACACCAGTATTTAATACAGAACACCAGTATTTAATATAGAACACCAGTATTTAATACAGAACACCACTATTTAATACAGAACACCACTATTTAATACAGAACACCAGAAATGTAAGATACCAGCCTCGGTGGCTGGTAGGTACTGGGATCAAAGGTCAGACGAGGCATGGAATTTTTAATCTTGATTCTGGTTCCAACCCAGAATGAGTGCTCCGTAAATGCCGACCAGTGATCCACAATTAGTTTAACAAAGGCTGTGGTATGTGGTATACTGTCTGTGGGAAAGCATATATAAAAGATCCCTTGCTGCTAATTGGAAAGATTAGCCTATGTGGCAGTAGCGGGTCTCCTCTAAAAGACCATGAGTCACAGAATACAACATGTCAAACACAGAAAAGCCGCTGAATAAACAATGTGCTAGGGTGTCATTAAACAAACAATACTTTCCTTTTAAAATGCAAGTTTTCAGTGTTGATATCAGACCGATATACATTTATTACACATCACAATAATATCATATGTCAACATTTTAGTACTTACACAAATTGAATGGAAGGCTGAAGAACTTTAGATATATCTAAATCTTCCAGCATAATCATCTCTGATGTATGTGCATTAATTCGACCTGAGCAAAAAATAAAATAATAATCAGAATCAGAATACAAATAATTATTTTTAACAAAGAACAAGATGTAGAATTCAGTGATCCTATGAACTAAACAAATTAGTAGACTACAGCATATTTGAAAAAGGGTCTTATTTAAAAGAAGGCCATTTTTGAGTAGAATGTGGTATCCATTCCTATTTACCTGTTTTGGGGGTGCTGATTATGAAAAAATAGGATATCATGCTGTATTTTTAGTTTTTGACACTAAAAATTGTAAAAACAAAATGGCTGCCCAAATTCACTAGTTTTTTGTGAAATTATTGTTATAAAACTTTTCACCTTGCAAAATTATGTCCAAATTATTAATAAAAAGACATGTTAAAAACAAAATGGTCACAAAGTGGGTGAACAAATCAAGATGGCAGACATGCTTGTTGAAGGACAGGATCTAGCTCAGTAGGAAGAGCATTCACCAGAGGTGCTTTGGTCATAGGATCAAACCCCCTTGGTGGACTCATTCTCTGACTTTTTTTTTTTACAATCCTAACCAATGTTCCACAACTGGTATATCGAAAGCCATGGTATGTGCTATCCTGTGTGTAAGACAGTGCATATAAAAAGGACCCGTGGAGTTTATTTGAAAGTGGTGAGAGGGCCAGTGAAAAGTAGATGATTGAAGGGCAGCAGCCCCTCTTACTTCAAAAACTCACCGGATTTCGATCACTTTATTTTGACACCGAGCTTAAACATATTTTTATTCAGCCCAAAAAATTGATTAGTTGTCCACTAAAAAGTAGTGCCTGATCCTTTGCTATTAATGTAAAAACATAGCTGATTTCCTCTGATGTCTTCATATGTCACAAGTAATAAATGTATGACCTGATCCTTTGCTATTAATGTAAAAACATAGCTGATTTCCTCTGATGTCTTCATATGTCACAAGTAATAAATGTTTGACCTGATCCTTTGCTATTAATGTAAAAACATAGCTGATTTCCTCTGATGACTTCATATGTCACAAGTAATAAATGTTTGACCTGATCATTAATAAATCAATGTGCTCTGCTGGTATTGTTGAAAAAGAAGTGAAAAGAAACCATCCTTGTTGCAAGATGAAACACCAACAAACCTCTGACCAAGTGAGAGTTAGGCTTGATCAAACAGGTCACCCAGTTACGAGACATCTCACTTTGTGTAATCTGCTCCACTCCAAACTTTGGCTGGTACTCAAGTTTTGGTACAATCGACACTGGAAACAACTGAAAAATACACAGCCAAACCAGAAAGCCATATTATAGCAACAATCAGAATACAACTTTTAAAAAAAATCATATTTGCTGGTGGGTACAGAGGAAGATAAAACTACAGTAATGATAAAATTTATAAAGGTATACAGAAATAAATGCAGATTGTGTGCAAGTTACGGTTATTTTTTCTTATTATGTGGAAGGGATAATTATATTATTACTGTACTAAAATAAATTTTTAAAAACAAGGTAATATGGTAATTTTTCGAACATTGTAAAAGTATTATAATAAATTAATCAGATTTCAACCTAATAACCCATTAATTTCCGGTTAGTAACAGCAATATAAGATACATTCTTTAGTAAGACAGTATTTAAGATAGCTCAGTCAGTAATGCTTTCACCCATGGTGATTTGGTCAAGGGAACGAACCCCAGCTGTGGATTCATTCTCTAGTTGGGTTTCTTTTCCCCATCTAAGCCTCATGACTGGTTTATCAGACTATGTATGTGCTGTCCTGTCTCTAGGAAGGTGCATATATAAAAGATCTCTTGCAGGTAATGGAAAAATGTAGCAGGATTCCTTTGATGACTATGTGTAAGAAGTAACAAATGTTTGACATCTAATAGTTGATGTTTAATAAATTAATGTACTCTAGTGGTGTCATTAAACAAAAAACAAACTTGTTCTAAGGCAAAACAAAATACAATTTTAAGTATATCATATATATAAGTTTAACATAAAATGATGTGCTTAATTAACATGTATGAAGTACCTTGTTAGGGAATTCCCTCAGTACGCCATGACTGGAAGATCTGGTCAGAACTTTAAATCCATTGAATTCCCACAGATTGTAAGAGATTTTCTTTTGTTCTGGCTGTTTATATTTCTTAATACTATCTGTGAGATGAATGAAACACTATTAAAAAACATAACATAGAACAGAAACATACACATAGATTATTACATACAAAATTAACTGCACATGATTACATGTACAGTATCTATGTATTACACAAATAACTTTTAAAATCTGCTTCTTAAAATATTTAACTTGAAAACCACAATTTTTGAAAAACAGAATGAGAATTATTACATCACTAAATGTGAAATTAATGGCTAGTTTTATGCTGTAGTATTATGATAAATGACAATTATAAACAGGTGCGGATGCAGGATTTCTGAAAGGGAGGGGGAGGCAAATGTGATATTTGAATAGGACTGGGGAAAAATTGTTAATTTTCAAGTCCTTCCACTCGAAAAATATATACATGTATAAAAATAAGAAAAAAGTAAAGAAAAGGAGGGACCCCCATCCCCCCACCCCCAATCCACTACTGACAAATATTTGGTAAACTGCAATTTTTCATTTTCAAACTGAAACAGAAAAAATGACCGAATATTTTTGACTTGGATTCTTAACTAAAAAATACAAAAGATGACATCTAATAATGCCAGGGTTTTATTTCTGAAATATATAACTCAGTACCCTTGATTCCAACACTTTGAAATTCATTATTTCACATAAAATTGGGAATCTTTAGCTGAGCGTTAAAATTGCAAAATTAAGCTACATGTACCTTTATGACAAAATTATTTTGCACCCTCAAACCCCCCTTCTTTTAAGTAATGATGCTGAATACAGGAATCTACCAAAATACAAATACTGGGATTTATCTAGGATTTTTCACTAGCGTCCTATAGTTGAAGGGATTGGGAAAATTAGTGCGATTTTAGTCATAACTGAGGTCATTTTTTTTTACACCACTGAATTTATGTAACTGTAATATCATATTTATTAAATAATTTGAGAATTTTAGTCCAGAAATTGGGAATTTTCAGTGCCATTTGCTTTTGGGAAGAGGCAGATGTTGAGTACTGTATCAAGCCTGGATAAATCCCTGAGATGATGAAAAACAACAACCTTGCATGTTTTTGTTTTGGAGAGCTGGAGCAGAAGGTAGCATCTTGTCTTGAAGCTGTAGGATTGAATCAAGGGTGTTAGAGCCAGCACGTTTTGAAACTGATCCTTTCCTCGACTCCTTGCTTATTGGTTTTGTCAACTCACTGGGACCTACATGTTTTAAAATACATTACAAGTTATTACATTACTTGCAACTAACAATGAAACTGATCCTTTCCTCGACTCCTTGCTTATTGGTTTTGTCAACTCACTTGGACCTACATGTTTTAAAATACATTACAAGTTATTACATTACTTGCAACTAACAATGAAACTAATCCTTTCCTCGACTCCTTGCTTGTTGGTTTTGTCAACTCACTGGGACTTACATTTTTTATCAACTGACTGGGACTTACATGTTTTGTCAACTCACTGGGACCTATATGTTTTGTCAACTCACTGGGACCTACATGTTTTAAAATACATTACAAGTTATTACATTACTTGTAACTAACAATGATATTTTTATCAGAAATCATACTGTATTGCTCAAAGACCGGTTAAAATGTAAATGATACTGTACCACGTTTAATCTATTTTTTTTCCCATCCCAACCAATGCCTCATGATTGGTTATCAAAGGCGGCTGTGGTGTGTGGTGTCATCTGAGAGTAAGTGCATATAAAAGATCCCATGCTGATAATAGAACTATTTAATGGGTTTCCTCCAACAGCTTATGTATATTTCTGGGCTGGGGAGGGGGGAGGGAGCATTAAACAATTATTATTAAACTACATGTCAAAATTACTAAATGTTTGACATCCAATAGCTGATGATTAATAAATCAATGTGCTTTTGTTGCAGGAGAAAACAAAAATTATAATAAAATATAAAAATGTTTAATCTATTTAAAATTAAGAAAATTCTCTTATGGACAAGACAGTGGTACACCAGGGGTGTAGGTTAGCAGTCGCCCATCTGGGGTTCAAATCGAGTCGGGCGAGTTCAGTATTGATAATCTTCCACCTGGCTGGCCAACACAGGTTTCTCCAAAGTGAACCACAAAACTGAACTCCAAACAGAGACCATGAATGCATCTCAGATTTCGTCTGCTACAGACGCCATTTTTCTCAGCAAGTTTGCACAAACGAGATAGGCCTAATGCGCAAGACTACCTGTTTCAGGCCTTTGGCTCACCCATTCTTGGCCTAGATTTTTTGGGTGGGACGCTAGTTCATTATTCCAGGTTATTGGCCTGGCTAGCCAGTATCTGAAAAAGGTTAATGTACATCCCTGGTATATGTATCTGCTAAATGTATATATATATATATAACTTATTTTCTTTCAAAATCAATTGCATCACCCACTGCATAAAACTGTGGATTGAGTGCTGAACAAAACATTAATGATATTAAAATCTTGAAGCAGATCAGCAAATAATCTAATAAGTTCAATCAAAAGTGGGTTGCAGCTTTGCTTGAATAAACTTCTGCATTCGGAAACTGACAATTGTCTTTGATTCTGAAAGTCGAGGACTGTTTACATGCAATTTTGTAAGGAAAAAGCAGACCACATTTCATGGGAAACATTTTTTCAGTTCCACACTTTTAGATGATTGGAAACCATAGGAAACTGTTTTTCAGTAATCCCAAATAATGCAGCAGTGATAAGAAAATCATGGGAAACTAAATTTTGGTTCTGTGATTTTGACAACACAGTGCCAACACGTAACAATTGTGAAATCCTATGGCCTCACAAAGATGAACAGTCTGAATGCAGTGTTGAATTTTTTTTTTTAAATCAACACAGAGTAATCTCCCATGATCAATTTGCTCACAGCAAAGCAGACTCACTTAACCAACATTAAAATTCTTCTGTTCATCAGTCAACGTTAAAAACTACACTAAACCTTTCTCGTAACAGTTATTTTGCAGTCATCATTTTTACTTCCATTAATCTGACCTAAATCACAAAACTATCAAAAAACATATCTATAAATCACTACAGGTCAAAAAACATATACTTACCAGGATCTTTATCTTTCAGTGTAGAATTCTCTGGCAGATCAGAATTAACTGGATTTTTAAACTTCTTGGATATCTGTTCTTGTTTCTCCTTTCGGGGCCTTCCTCTTTTTCGTTTAACTCCTACAGTACCACCATCAATATTCGCATCCATAATTTCATCTGAGATGGTAGAATTTACATCTTCACTTTCTGGACTAAGCTGTCCGTCCTCAGTTACTTGACAAACAGTCTGATTAATGGAAGAGACTGGATCAGCTGTCTGAATTTGTTCTTCAACTTCTGTTTGTGGTTGCGATGACTTATCATCAGACTTGGAACTCTTTCTGGCCCTCAGTGTTCTTGGACTGAGAAAGACTGGTTGATTTTCTGTGTCAGATTCCGTTGGCACGTCAATCACTAAGCTGTCGTCATGAGAATCAGACTCACTTTCACAAGATTTTGGATTAACACACAATTTGGTCTTGGTATTGTTAGTACCGTCTGGTGACACTGGTGACTCAGCCATGATGTTTCCAACAGAATCACTTGGAATACAATGTGTTTTAGTCCTTCTCACTGCGTTCTGACTACTGTTTTCAGGTGACATAGCTGAATCAGCAATACCCCGTTCACCAACAAAATCACTAGGAATACATGGTACTTTGGTAGTTAAAGAATTCTTCCTATTATTTTCAGGTGACATAGGTGAATCAGTAATGTCTTGTCCACCAACAGAATCACCTGGAATAGAAGCTACCTTCAAATCAGTCCTATTCAATGAATCTTTTCTATTATTTTCAGGTGACATAGGTGAATCGGCAATGTCTTGTCCACCAACAGAATGACTTGGAATACAAGGTACTTTCAAATCTGTCCTATTCAGTGAATCTTTTCTATTATTTTCAGGTGACATGGGTGAATCTTGGCAACATTGTACCAGTGGGTCAACAATCACTGATTTATTTTGTTGCAGTGTCCCAGTAAGTGTAGATTTAGTGCTAACTTCAGGAGATGCTGGTGATTCCGAGTAGCACGCTCTATCAAACACTGGAGTATTTTCATGTGAATCAGATCCTATCAGCTGTGTTGTCCTTTTTGGAATGTTGTCACTGGGGTTATCTGGAGACATTGGTGAATCATGACACTCACCAACACTGTCTTTACTATGGACAACATGTTGCTCCTTCTGAACTGGTTCTGCTGAAGTGATATCTGAAGATGCCAATCTTCCAGAACCTACATGTATCTCACTATGTTTTCCTTTCTGATGTTTTTCATCACCCTCAGATTCATCACAGTCAATTAAAAGCATGTTTTCATCATCAGAATCGCTATCAGATTTCAATTTTTCCACCTTTAATTTTGGTCTACATTTTTTCACTTTTATTGCATAGCCTGGATTTTCCAAACAAACTGCATCTGGATTTACCTTTTCTTTCAAATCCATTGGTTCCACAACCTCGCTCTTGTGTCTGGATAAACTGTGTTCACTATGACTATCTGAATTAACATCAACCAACGAAGGTAACTTTGAAATAACTGTATCTGAAATCTTTTCTTCAAATGCTTTAGATGTTTTCCGAGATATCTTATCAAATGATCCAAAAGTTTCAAGATCATCAATGGTTGTTTCAGTCTCAAACAAATTATCGGCTTCTTGGCATTGTGGTCGGGATTCCATTCTTGAATGAACAGAACTAACTGGTCCAGTCTTAACATCATCAGTGGATCCCGAGCTTCCTTGAGATGTCTTCAGATTCTTGTTCTGTGCAGGGTGGGTGATAAAGGCCTTCAGGGCATACTTATGATACAGAGTATTCTTGTCCCTGTTGGATAGCACCTTTGGACAGAACGGCTTGTCTAGATAGACTATCTTTTGTTGAACACCAGCTGAAATAAATAAGTGCTGTGTTATTAAAGAAACTCTAAATCTTCTCCATAATTATAACAGGACACACGACAAGCAGTATCATATTGCAAGGGTCAAACGTCGGTGTTTGGGGGGCACTGTGATTATTATATTGAATTCCTAGGAGTAAAGAGGCACAAAGGCAATTTTGAAGACACATCAGGGGCATAACGGCAAATGTGAGTTTCCTATGGGTCAAGCGTGAAAAAAGGGCACAGCAATATTTGCCTTTGTTAGAAGAGAAATTGAGAGGGCACTGCGGCAAAGGGACAGGGCGGCACAGCAAATGCCTTAATGTCTTGGTGAAATTCATCCCCTGATATTGGATATTGTGATTTCTAGTCATGTTTTTGCTAGTTGGTTAATCTTTTTTTTTTTGTAGAAATATTTTATTATTTCAAGCCATGCATAACTGTTTTTAAATTAACTGTACACTACACATCTACAAACTTTGACATGAAAAAAAACTGACGTTTGAATAACCTCAGAAAGATAGAAATGTACTAAAACCTTCAAATAATACCTGACTGTGGGTTAGAGAGGAATACTTCTGAAGGGAATTGCCGAAGCAGTGCTTTTAGCACTAAATTTAAACTGCATCAGAGTTTCAGATTTTAAAATTATGTCAAACCTGGCACAATTCTGTTGATTACAGCCAGGGTTGGATTTACACCTTGGGGGGGCTCAGGGCACTTCAGATTCAGGGACCCCCCTACATCAGGTTAGGGGGCCCCTCTACAGAGAAATTAAATGACAAATAAACACATGAACTAAAATGAATGAACAGAAATAATTTTATAATTATTACATTTATTTAATAAAGGAAGTCCTTAAGGTCCCCTCTGGCAGGGAGTGGGGGGGAGGGGGGACTGGAGTAATTTCCCCTTTATAAATCTGGCCCTGATTACAGCAACTTCAGTTTATCAAACATTGTAGTTGTTTCTTTGTGTGATAAAATAATAGTTTTCAGTAAACTGTACTGTGCATGTCAATAAGATACACTTATACATACAGCTATTTTCAACTTGTTTAATGACAACCGGAATCTGCCAGTCCTTGTCGTAGTTTGGATAGTGGTTGTCAACAAGGCACTTTAGAACACTGGTGCTCAAAACGATATCACAGGCATGCTCAATGGAAAGGAGTTGTGCATTCTTGTCATTGCTACAGGGCTGAAATAAATAAATAAAATTATATACTGTGGAATTTTTAAGCACAATTTCCAAGACACCAGACAGTATAAAAATAAAAATGTTTTGATTTGAAGAAGATCATACATTGATTCAACACTGTCAGCCAGTCATAAACATTTGTTAGGTACAGTTATAATTTTAACTTTTAATGAAAATCAACATTTCTGTGTGAAACTACAACAATGCAAACTGTGTGTATTACAAAGTAAAGTAAACTTTGTTTTATTTAACGATGCCTCTAGAGCACATTGATTTTTATCTTATCATTGACTCATGGACATCACACATATGGTCATTCTGACATATTTCTTTAAAGGAAACCCACTGCTGCCACATAGGCAACTCTTTCCGATAAGCAGCAAGGGGTCTTTTATATGCATTTTCCACTGACAGGATAGCATATACCATGGCCTTTGATGTACCAGTTGTGAACCACTGGTTGGAATGGAAAATATCCCAAATTGCAAATGGGTCTACTGAGAAGAATCAATCTGTTGACCGACTGTTTCACAGACAGACATGCTACTGACTGATCTACTGTGTATATTACAGAAAATGGTATGAAATAACAAAAATATCAATACAAATGTAATTTTAGGTGGTTTTTGTTTTACAAACTGTGTATTAAATTGTGTGAGAGGAACAGTTTCTTTAATGTCCAGTACAAATAGACTGACTTAGTTTGAAAGACTGGGAAATGTCAAGCCACATAGACATCACAATCATTTCCAGACTTGGATGCATTTGTATGAATTGTGTGCAAATAACACTAACAAATGTCAAGCCAAATATTATAGCTAACACAATGGTTGGCTTACCTCGTAATTCCAGACATTATCATCTTTCTTGGAATGGAGTGGAGGAAACCGTCGAACAATTTTCTGATAGCCTGTAGGTACTCGTGGTTTCGTAAGCGCATTCATGTCAGGCAGAAACACTTTCAGTTCTGGTCCCTAAGATATATATGTTATTTAATTTTCAGTTTTTCTTAAGATTTATAATGACAATAAATTTCAAAATTCTTATCTATACTTATAGGGAACCATAGGTAAATACATGAATTTTGGAGGGTGGGAGTTTGTACAAAAAAATATTTTAATTATTGTTAATGTTACAGGGGTGGGGGTTCCAAAGTCTGTTACAACCAAATTATAATAATAAAAATAGGTGTTTGAAGTGAAGGGAGGACACCCCCCCCTACAGAGCCCTCCACCTGGATTTGCTTAAGGAAACAATTTGCATGTGAATTAGCTATAACAATCAAACAGTAAGGTAGCTTTATTGGATGTCAAAATTACATTTTTTCATATGGCAATTTATAGCCTTGGTAGCTCTTACACTACCAGAAGACACTAAGGACATATCAGAAAATGTAGGGAAGGTGTACACCAGTTGAACCAATCAATGGTCCACAAGTGGTTTATCAAAGACCATGGTATGCAGTGGTGGATCCAGAAAATACATTTAGGGGGCCCCAAAAGAATCCAAGGATTCTTTGAGATTGATGTTAAAAAAAATTACAATAATAATTTTTTTTAATGTTATTTATATCGCACTGTAATTACTTTTCTATCTGTAGGAAAGCACATATAAAAGATCCCTTGCTGCTAATCAGAAAGAGTAGCCTATGTTAATGGTAACAGGTTTCCTCTAAAGACCATGAGTCGCAAAAAACCATATGTGTGATACTTAAACAATGTGCTGGGGTGTCGTTCAACTATCCCTTTCCTTTTAATTGTAATTTGTTTCTAGCTAGGATGATAATGTATATTTTCAATGACGCTTGTGAACATTTTACATGTCATACCATCTGTAAGACAGTCTTTTGAAACACCATTTCAAATGCATATCCAGGGACAGTGTTGATTTTCAGTGGAATTGTGTCTGACGTTGTGTAGTTCTTTGGGTACTGGTTCACCATGTTATGCTGATGATGTAACTTCTCCTGATGAAAACAAAATGGTATGTAAACATACAATTTCAAGAAATACATCAAAGTATGGCTTAAGAACCAAACTCGCTACAAGAGTGAACAAGTTAGATCGGGCTCATAGGAACGACTTTGAGAGTGGGGCACTGAAGGATCGGGTACAAACTCTGTATCAGATTTTGTTTACAGTGGCGAACATTAATATGTAAAAAAAAAAAAGCACCCTAGTTCTTATCGGCCTGTAGATTAACTATTCTTACAATTTACTAATAGAAATAAGAAGATATTTCCACTTGTCCACATCATACGTGTATATGTCAATAGTGAACAATTAAAGAAAAATTAAACCCTAATGTTTATATCATGAAAGTGAAATAAAAATAAAATTATACTTTTGAAGGATTTTGTTTTTCACCTGTTATTGTATAACAAAAAAATTAATTTTTCACATTACAAATCTGATCTATAATGCAAACACACTATTTATAACATAAAAATAAAAACATAGTATTGAAACATAAATGTATATATATATATAT
>JAULBS010003746.1:0-11464 GCA_032355785.1 Symmetromphalus regularis | reverse complement strand
CAGTTGTGGACCACTGGTTGGAACGGAAAATAGCCCAAACTGCAAATGGGTCCACTGAGAAGGATCGATCCGACGACACACTAGTTCTCAGACGGACACTCTACCATTTGAGCTACATCCCGCTCCTACATGGTATAGTTGGAATCATTTAACTCTTTCAGTGCCACAATATTTTTACATGACAACTGAGCCCACCGACAGATTATTTTAGATGTTGTTGACATCAACATTATCATAAACATGTACTCAATCTTGTATGTCATTTTCGTTGTCATTGTTTGTATAAATATCCTTAACTTCAGGCTCATTTTCAGACTCAGAATCATTAAATATGATTGACAAAACATTGTTTACATTTCTCGAACTTTTAGGATAGAACAAATCTGATAAAATCACATAAAAACAACACTATTTTCTTAGCTGACAACGCCCAACTAAAGGCTAGCCTATGCTACTATAAATAGAATGAATGTCACCAAAAACCTAGTGGGAATTTCACGAAATAATGAGACGCAACTCTATATGTCAACTCAGGTCGCCTGTGACAATACAATCACCTTTACCAGCAGTCAACTTGAGTCGCCCGTGACGCCGAAAGAATTAAATGCAGAAGTCCAGAAACGGACACGTATACATGTAACTGAACTGTTCTGGTTCCGTTTTGATTAATGTGTGCATAACGTAATTAATACTGTTCAGTCGCATCATGCATGCTACTGTTATCAAGAAATTTCAAAACAAGGATAGCAGATGTACATATTTTCTATAATGGGAAGGACTGTAGCATGACACACAATTACACTATCTGGTACCTTCATAGTCATTGCTATATTTTCCCATTAGCAACAAAAGACTTTCCCATGGATATGACATCATAGCTTTTGATATACCACTTTCGAGCAGTTGGTTCCCAACAATGTTTATTTTCAACAATCATGATGGACTGAATGCATGTATCAGAATTGATCTATTGTGCATGTACTGTTAGTGTAATTGTAAATGATTCTGTGTACATGTACTGTACATTCTACTCCTGTCCAAAATTTCAAAATGGTCGCCATCTTCAAGATGGATGCCAGACTTCATTTTTATTGTATCAATTTCAGTGATTTTAGTTTGTATTTATATACATGTGTATAAACAGTGTTGGAAACTCACTGAGAATTGAGGTGGTCACCAGGGCTCCGAACTTTGAAAAGTTGGTGTACTAACGGAAAAGTTGGCGGAGCAACCTTTTTTTCAAGTATTACCTACCTACAAGTTGTTTATTAATTTGTTTGTGTTTAACTGCTCGATGAAATATAAGACAAGACAGACAGACATATATTTTATTAATCAATGAATAAATGATGTTAATCATTTCCCCACACAGATAAATAGCGTGTCATTGGAAGGTATTTAATTACTATATCACCGTAGCCTATCCAGACATGGTGGTCACACGGGCTACCAACTTTGAAAAGTTTGTAGCCCGACCCCATTTCAGGTGGACCTGCGCTCCTGGCCATTTCCAACACTGGTATAAACATGTAAGGGGTTATTTTAAACACTCAGATGTTTCAGTTTTTAATTTCATGCTGATTTGTTAATTAATAGGCATGTTAAAATTAAAACAAAAAGGTGCTTTTGATCTTCCAAAAGTGTTTGACTCAAACTTTGACTTTGAAAAACGATGTTTGCTGATAGAAAAATACTACATTGTTTCTAGTTGACTCAATTTTGGGTGTCAAAACCATGTAAGTGAACAGTTGTTCTCAAGAAGTTCCATGCCCTAGACTAATATATACATAAACACAGAGATGGAGAGACGGAGAGATACAGACATATGTCTGAGCTTTAAATTGCACCTAAATAGGGGTGATAAACACATTTCGCCCTCAAACTAAATATTTAGTTTTCGTGATGTTACTTGATGCAACTCTACTTTTTTTTGAACATGCAATTTTATATTTTGTCTAAAATGGATTTATTCTTATTAAATGTATTTTACCTGACTGCTATAGGCCATTTCTACTAATAGAAGATATGTCCAAACTAGGGCATTCTAATACTATATATTTATGTGGGTATCTGTGTCAAAAGATGGCAACTGGTTACTAAATATACATGTGAACAAACAGACCAGTGAACATATTTCAAATGTCAACAAAAAGGACATTTTATATTAAGATTTTAAAAATAGCCTTAAGTGGATCATTTATATGTTTAAAGAAAACATCATTTTTTTCCTCTCTCTCTAACTGTGCACAACTTTATGTATATGTGTATATATATATATATATATATATATATATATATAGATATAGATCTATATATATGTGTGTGTATTCAATAGAACTGTCAGTGCAACATACATGTTTGTATACAATGTAAGCATTTTAAAAATAGAATATCTAATGGAAGCATGTGTATTGTAAACATTGTGCATTATATACAGTGCATTTAGTCTAAACCAGATTAATCTAAAAGTAATAATAAATTAGTTTTAATACAAGAATAGAAAAACTGTCCAGCACATTGTCAGTCCCAAACTGAGTTTGTTAGAGTAATCAACATTATTTTCACAAATTACTCAATATGGTATAGATGTTCTGCTGCATGGAGGCACACTGATAATATTAGGCCTACTGCAGGCAGTATGAAATCTCAGACATGCTCTAGTGAACATACACAAAGAGTTATGAAAATGCATGTGTATTATTCAGTCCAATGAGTGCATAATGTGATTTCGTTATTGTATGTTTACAGAGTGAAAACAAAACAAGTATTGACAGAAGTAGCTTTTGTGTTATTAGTAGAGTTAATATGAATACATATATCTTTAAATACAATTATATCCATGTCAGGTTCAGAGGGGTCAGGGACATGAAGTTCAGTACATATGTGCTAAATTAGCCTGACTTTTCCATGTGTTAGAATTATTGCAGTAATTACTACATCCAGCAGTTGTCTCTTAATAATAATTAAAGTTGGTTAATGCTTTAATAAGTCAAATAAAAAAGTTGTTATTGGAGGTACATGTATGGTGTATATATAGAGGTTAACTCATTTTATTCATCGGTGTACATTATATTAAATTATTTATATCATTCCTTTAACTCAGCCTTATAAACAATTTTTTAGGTGATGTCACTGATATAGGTTTTAAATGCATATTTCCACAGACCCTTGACCTAATTAATTTCCAAACAAAGAATTAATTTTAAATATAAACATTTGATTTGTCCATAAAAATACTTCATTCAACTACTTACATAACCACCGCATCTCGCTTATTATCAATATTTTAAAAATAATAATGAATTATGCTCACGGACAAATAAATCATAAACTCGACATGGAATTCCCTATACCATGGTTCAGATAAAACGTCTTACGTGATATAGAAGCGAGAGCTAGTATCACAAATGCATGTAAGTTTCATTCGTAATTAATATTTACAGCACAAAGTCCCTTAAATCATGTGGGAATATGCCTTTAATATTTGATAATATTCTTTGGGTTCATTTGATCGTAAATTTTTAATTTTATTTTCATCTTAACCGATTTTGAGAATTAGCTTTAACAAGATTCCTTTCGTATATTTTACTGGCGTTAATTAGCATTACTTTTTCTTCAGATTTTTGTTTGGTATATACATTTTTGGACTCGTGGTATTTCATCCTTAAATATCGACATGTTTTTTTCTAACCATGAATGATTGGGTTTGGACTGTTTGCCACTTGTTTGCCGAACGATACCAAATGTTGTGGCCGCTGAGTCTAAAAATAGCTTTTTGAACGTGCAGGCCGTTTGATCAACACGTGTTTGGATAACAACATCTTTGTTATCTAGCATTTCATTTATTTGATGGATTAGATTTTGATGAATATTAACAAATTATTCGCGTTTAGTTGTATTCCATTTTCTTATCTTGCTGGGTGTTATTTCTATGTTTTGAACAGGTATGTTTTGTTTAATATTACTTCAACACTTTAGTTCAATTACGAGTGCACAATGGATATCGGAAAAACAATGGATCGAGCTGACAAATTTCGGTTTTACATTGTTAAACACATGGTAGTACCGATAGCATAGTCAATCATACTGCAGTCTTTACTAGTAACTATTCCTACACCTCTATCTCTTCCACATATTCCATTAAGTAGAATAAACATATTGTACATCTTAAACAAATTTGAACGTTTGGAGCCGTGACCATTAATGTTGAATATACCTTAACTTGTTCTATCTCCAGGGATACAAAGATTCTCAAGTTTTGATATATCATTTAGGTGAGTAACAATAGCCTAATTATGAATATAGAAATCAATATCACCAGTTACAATATAATCTGCATTAAAACCACCTAATAAAAGTAAAGGTTTTTCTGGACCTACATTGTCAGAAACTTCCTTCTAGATAATGTCAAAAGTATCATCTTTGTAATGCTGGGGGAATGTATAAAACACCAACATTTAGAATGTTTTCACAATTTCTACTACTTTTTAGCAATATGCTAAACAATGAGATGTACTGTGAATTATTGGTTTCATTAAATTTAATTAAGTGGGCTAGTTAATTTTTAACACCAATCACAATACCACCAAACATAGGTTTTTTTTTTTAACCAGACCATTTTGCTTTCTATGAAACAAAGTATATCATATTGTGTTGCTAAATTTTAAAAAGTCAGATACTATTAATTTACTTCTCAACCCACAGACGTTCAGGCTTACAATGTTCAGGCTCTGAGAATGTGTTTCATCATTCAAATTTTTGGATACTTGGGTAATTTCTTTACCATCTGTGTTTCGTAGGTGTGCAACGATACAGCCAAAACCGTATTGCGATATAGCAAACCCACATTGCAATACAATTTGATCAATTACCAAGATATGATAGTCATATTGTGATACTATCATCGTCAGTGGTGATAGAAAGATGCCGAAAAGTGGGGTGGAGGACACAAAGAGCATGTGAACCACTTCAGGATTCAATTCAGCTCTCTGAACGGTGATGACATCCCCAGTCGTACTAAAAACATGCCCCTGGGGTTTTATAACATGGATACTCATTGTGTATATATATCGCAATACACGAAACCATATCGCAGTATGTATTGCGCTCGACAATTATTGCAATATACCGGTATATCGTTGCACCTAGTGTTTGGTAGTGAAGTACAAGCTGTGACAGGTGAAGTGTTACTGGTGGTACTGACTTCAGAATTACATATTTGGTTATCAATCAAAGTAAAACAAGTGCTTATCAGAACAATGTGGCAAAAAATTAACACTATTTACTGTATTACTGAGTACCATAAATATTATTCATTTGCTCATTTTCAGATAAAATGTCTGAGACAAAGGTAATGTGTTTAAACTATCACTACTGAATATAGTTCGTGAGTTTGGCACAGATACATACATGCCAAGATCATATGACTAAGGAGCAGGTAAAGTATTTAAAACAGCATTAGCAAAAACATCACTGCGTGTCATAGTTAGGTGATCAGTCACTAATGATATATCTGGAAAATGTGACTGTGGAACAAGTATTTAAAATACCATTAGCAAAAACATCACTGCATGTCATAGTTAGGTGATCAGTGACTAATATTGTAATATATTTGGAAAATTGACTGTGGAACAAGTAAAGTATTTAAAATATAATTTGTAAAAACATCACTTCATGTCATATTTAAGTGATCAGTCACTAGTATTGTAATATATCTGGAAAATGTGACTGTGGAACAAGTAAAGTATTTAAAATACTATTTTTGCAAAAACATCACAGCATGTCATAGTTACGTGATCAGTCACTGGTGATATATCTGGAAAATGTGATTGTGGAACAAATAAAAGAGTTTAAATTATTATTTACAAAAACATCACTGCATGTCATAGTTTGGTGATCAGTCACTGGTAATATATCTGGAAAATGTGATTGTGGAACAGATAAGTATTTAACATACCATTAGCAAATTTATCATTGTATTTCATAGTATTATGGACAGTTACTACTGGTAATATGTATGAATAATGTGACTGTGGAGCAGGTAAAGTATGTAAAATACTATTTGCAAAAACATTACTGCATGTCACATGGGAAATGTGATTGTGGAACAAGTAAAGAGTTTAAATTATTATTTACAAAAACATCACTATGTCACATGGGAAATATGATTGTGGAACAAGTAAAGAGTTTAAATTATTATTTACAAAAACATCACTGCATGTCACATGGGAAATGTGATTGTGGAACAAGAGTTTAAATTATTATTTGCAAAAAACATCACTGCATGTCGCATGGGAAATGTGATTGTGGAACAAGTAAAGAGTTTAAATTAGTATTTACAAAAACATCACTGCATGTCATGGTTAAGTGATCAGTCACTGGTGATACAGCTAGGTCATTCCATGTCAAATCAACAGATTTTCTGACAATTTTCCACCACTCCATTTTAGAATTGCACAAAAAAAAAAAAGTCAAAATATCCATTAAAAAACTGATATCCTGAAAATTGTAGCTTAATCGGATGATTTTTCAAATTTTGGCAGAGGTTTGACGTTTTGTGTTTTTGTCAGATTTGTGACATTTTTTTAATGTGAATTTCTGCGACACTTTTGATTATCATTTTCAAAACTTTACACAAATTGTAATAATTATCACAGAGCTTTCAAATTTGGTATTTAAACTAATCAGACAATGGGGAATCCAAATTTATATTCATATTAAGTGTAAGATATGTTTGGAAGAAGGTGTGGTACCATATACCACTTCAACACATTTTATCAATAATATTTGGTGTCACTTACAAACACGGTCGCTAAGCCAATAAGTTGGAAGTACGGGGGTAACCACCTAAAATGCATGTTGATTCATTGTTTGTCGTTGGTACACTCTTATAACAGGATTTGTACAACACTGTCATACAAACAGTGTTGTGTGTTTTGTCACCTATACGTTTATGTATCTACTGGTTATTTCTATTAGTTTGATGTCACTTGAATTTGAGTTTTAAGAAAATACTCTTCTAATTGTGAAAGATCCTTAGTTGAAATTGTATGTAATATTGTAAATAACATCCAATCAAACACTTTTTCCTCCAATACTTTCAGAGTCGAAGTATTTTAAATCATTCTGTCCTCTCAAACAGTCTGCTAAATCCTCCTTTCCTGCATTTTTGTTCACCTCGCGCAGCTGATCACTTAGAGTCATACTCAAACACTCAAAGCGAATTATATCTTCTGGTGGTTCTAGAAAATCGTCATCCAAATATCCAGCTCTATCGTTTATCTCGTTATTTACAGTATTCTGTGGTATGTAAGTTAATGCACTGTTCGCATCTGTGTAGGTGGAAACAGAATCGTGTTCTCTTGGAGAAATATAGTCATGTTCCATTGGGAAATGCATCTCCTCTGGTCCAGTCGAATGAAAACCGGAATCCATCCTAACAAAACGGTCATTAAGCCATTTAGGATTTGCTTGTTCGTAGTTTGTAGCTACACGAATAGCTTCATCCAAGCTTCTTCCTTCTGGCGTGTCTGTTATGTCATCTCCATAAGGCAGGTCTTTCTCAAAGAAACTTTTCTTAATGTTTTTAGTATCTATATTGTGTATATGACTTAAAAGGTTAGAGATATGTTTTGGAAGCTTATATCGGATTCCTGGATGAATTTCAGAAAGCACATGTTCATCGCCTGTGTAATCAAAATGTGTCATGATGAATTTTGGAAATGAATCGACTAGATCTCTTTCAGAAATGATATGCTTGATTGCTGACGTGAAATGGTCGTCATATGGACCGGTATTTCTGGTATAAGAATGTCTTTGAATAGGATCCGTCACTGCTTGAAACAGATTGAATGCAGCTTCAGAATTGATGATAATAGTATAGTCAGATTTATTGATGTTGGTGATTGTCCACAGTTTACCACTGCCCACAGATCGTATTTCGTTGACACACCAAGGTGCATAGATGACGTCACATTTACAGTATGTCTGTAGGTAAATGGCAAATTTTTCCACCACTTTGCTGTGGTAAGTGTGATCGTTAGTCCATAGTACAAACACAGTCTTCACTGGAAGGGCTGAAAATGAATAGAAGGATAAAAAGACTATAAGAGATGATATAAAATAAATTAAAATAAAATAGTTCGTTCAGAAGAAAAACGTCTGCAAGGTTTGTCTTACAGGGCTTTGTAGTGCGTTCTTACTAAGATAGTGTAGGACTATCTACATGTAGAGCATAAAAAAAACGATGGACCTACATTCTTTCTTTCTTTTTTATGTGACCAGGCCAGATCCGGCCAGAGGGCGGGTTTGGGGGGTCAGGGAATGGCCCTATTATTGAGAGGAGGCCTTTTCCCCGTGATATTTAGCACTGATTACAAAAATACTTAATGAATAGTTCGAAATGAAGGCCTACATTTCACATCTAGCCTGAGCCTATTACCAGCTTTGCATGGCCTGTCTGTAGCGCATGGTAGGCCTCAATGGACTGGTGTCGGTCTCTTTAGAAATGCAAACATGGAATCATTATAGCATTAATTTATCATCCAATATTGTACACTGTACTGCGATTCGGAAATGATCTATCATCCAATTAAATAAATTAAGAATAATTATAAACGTCCTTTACAGAACTATTTTTCATGCCAAATATTGTTTTAAGCATTCATATAAATGTTTAAAATATATTCAAGTTATCGTTATACTGTCTAATTTTACATACTCTGTAATATATGGACAAATAGACAGTAATACTTTTACTGTTTATAATGTTTCAAAGCAGGTGTTAGAAACGTCATACCAGTTGGTCTATGGAATGGAAAGATGATACTCCCAAATTTCCATCTTATCCAGTTTTTAATTTAGTGTTACAAAAGATGATATTTCAGTGATTTGCCATAATTAAGATCAGTTGCAATGTACTTTTAAAATACTGTTAAACAAGAATAAGTATTAGAACGGAACTGAAGTAATATTTTAATAAACGAAAGCCTTGACTATTTTAAATTGATTTAAATATAACAAATAGTGCAGCTTATTTAGAAAAGCACTTAAAGACAAGTAGTTAATTGATTCATTATGATCACAACATCGTGATATTAAAACCATCTGAAATATGACTAAAGTGAACATACCTGAAGCCGGTAGTGTATAAATGACCGCCGCTTGGTCAAGGGTAGGTTTGTTGTTCTGAGAGTTGGTATGATGCTTGTCAGTTCTGATAAATGGTCCTCGTAAACGTTTATCTAACGTAACAATAAAATAATGTATGCATAGTTGTTAATATAAATGGTGTCAGTCTCGAAACAAATGCTCAACATTATATCCAAAATAATCTATAAAACTTATATTTTGTTTCAGTAAAATAATTATGATAAAAAAATACATTAATATTAAAATAATTATTAAAATTAACCGTATGTATATTATGTTAACTATGTAGCATTGAACATGGAATGTACACATTGTGTACAAATATGAGACATGCAGTTTTACAACTTACGTTTTTTCCAAACAAAGTGTGACGTCAAGACAAGTAGCATCATGATTAGAATGCTTCCTAACACAGCACCAGATATCTTCCATACTGTACCCGACTTATCATTGCTTCCTTTAAAAAAGAGAAATATTACCTCATTGATTTCTTTAAAAAATAATAATAAAATAAATTAAAAAAGAAGAAAGAAAGAAAGAAAAAATGAAATAAAGAAATAAAGACAAAAATAAAAAGAAAGAAAGAAAGAAAGAAAGAAAAAGATTAATGGATTTAATATGATAAAATACTGAAAGTGGAAGAATAAAAGAAAAGTTTTGCAGGCTCTGCATCATCAAACATATTAGCAAATTTGATTTATTTATTTATTTATTAGCATAGAGATATGCAGTTATGAACATTTACTAAGGAATTTTCCAATTCTTCATTTGGGTTATTTTGTACAATGACTCTAAATCAGTCCTAAAGGTATTAAGGAATACCTAAATTAAATCATTAAACTGCTGATTAAAATGGATATAACAGCATAAACGAACCCGACAGTTCAACATCCTTGACACTAATACTTTGTAATTCAGACTGTGTGGCTAACGTAGGTACTTCACCTAATAAAAGACAATAGTATTAAAAGTGCTATATATTGTACAGCATACATGTATATGGCCTTCAAAGATGTGTTCACACCAAAAAACAACGAAAATATGAAAGCCACATTGAATATTTTTATTATGAATTGCGTCTGTGACACCTTAATAGTTAGGGGTTGAAAAATAATATTGCCCAACTCCCGGGGCAAGTGGAATTTTATGGTTGAGCAAATGATCTGCAAGATCTAACTTGCCGGTGGGCAAGTAAACTTTCAAGTTATTATATACAATTAAAACATTTATTATTTGCAAAATACAATGACTTTCAAATGTCACTGAACGTTACATAACGTTTTTGCAGGTCGCGTTACAAAGTTATTTCTATGTAAGTCAGTCGCAACGTTTCGGCTATTTCCGTTATGATAAATGCTTTCGATAACTGTGAAATCATTTTTAATGTGTTATTCATTTGAGAAATTCGTAACAATATTAGACTCTGGTGTGTCTGCTGTGTTTTTATTTTGTGAGCTGTAGTTATAGAAAATAGCTGGATCCTCCCTCCCGTTTGATCAATTCATGAACATTCCTTAATCAAAATCAAAAACGTGATAGTTTAATACATTTACTGGTGCAGTATAGTTAGCATATATTGTGTATTACATGCTATACACGAAACATATTTGTGTGTATTTGTTTAGTATATTTTGGATGGGCAAGTGAAAAACGTTTGCGGACAAGTGAAAAAGCAAATCTAACTTAAAATACTTTTTAACCCCTGTTGACCTGTTTTTGCTTGCAGTTGTATGTTGACACCTTGCCCCAAGTTACAATTACAGTTTTGATTTGTTTTGGATAAGATTTTATATTTTTAACAGAAGAAATGCGATCCCAAAATAAAGCCTAGGTCCCATAGTTGATTTTACGCTCATATTATAACATAAAACTGATAGTTAATAATAACATAATCAATGCACAGCTACATTTAACTATATACAGTTTAAACTAAAAAATAATATATTTATATTTCCCAAAACTACAATTTATATATACAAAAATTAAATTAATTACCATAGAAGAATTAACCAAACACAATAATATTATACATATAATTCAGTATGTTATATCTTAAACATATGATTACATTGCATTACACTGTTTACATTTTTTAGCTGGATGCTGTATAATTATTGTGAAATTATTGATATTATTATAGAGATTTATAATAGCATTATGATCTTACTGACAATGAATTCACTGATTGTTATGTTAAACTGTATACATATAATTACATTGCACTACACTGTACTCAGTTTTAGCTGGATGCTGTATAATTATTGTGAAATTATTGATATTATTATAGAGATTTATAATAGCATTATGATCTTAC
>JAULBS010003735.1:0-11465 GCA_032355785.1 Symmetromphalus regularis | reverse complement strand
CTCTAGAGCACATTGATTTTTATCTTATCATCGGCTATTGGACGTCAATCATATGGTCATTCTGACATATGTATTTTGAGGAAACCCACTGCCGACACATAGGCTACTCTTTCCGATAAGCAGCAAGGGTTATTTTATATGCACCGTCCAACAGACTGGACAGTATATACCATGGCTTTTTTATGAATCGGTTGTGGACCACTGGTTAGAATGGAAAATAGCCCAAACTGTAAATGGGTCCACGGAGAAAGGGCAGCATGCTTTACACTCCATAAGGCATAACTGCGAATGTTAAACATTTTACCCATGTGGTACAGTGTAACACAATTTGTGCTCTTCTATTTTTAGTGAGGCAATATAATTATTATTATTTTAAATATCGCTGTGATTTATTATGATAGTACCTGATCTGGTAATAAAAAAGTGCATATTATAAAAGATTTAGCATGAAAAAATATGATGCCAAGAGAAAGTGTTTGCATGTGCTTAGAGTGGGACAGTGTAGCAATGCACCTGACGCAGACTGCAGGTGAGGAAGGGTTTGGAATGTGGGTCGTATCATCTGAAATAATGCAACTACAGATAGGCAGGAAATTAATTGCCAAAAAATATTCATTCTTTTAGTTTCAGAGATAAAATAATCAATAAGGAAAAACTTACAATAAAATGGAAGTTTTCACTACAAACTTAAAAATACAGTGTACTACATGACCACCCTAAATTCAAACAAATATTTCTATTTTCACTATTTTGCTTTTACACAATAACAAACGACAACAAATTCTTAATTCAGGTTATTTTTAAACTACTATCAACATTTATTCCCTGTTGTTGAGCAAGTCTTAATTAGCAGAGAGTCAAACTTTGATAAATCAAAAATGAAGAGATCTGTAAAACAGTTTGATATTCAGTGAGTTTGAGTTTTTGAAATTCAAATACAGGCTTTAAAAGTGACATTGTAATTGAAATAGACGAGTACTGTTTATATTGTTAGAAAAATACCATTAACCAATAAGGCCGTATATTGTGAATAAACATGGTCAAATAAGATATAGGTATTTCATTCCACTCAGTTAACAAGTTTATTCTGCAATTACCACTGAAATAACAACTTGCCTACTCTCATGCATCAAGTTTTTGAAGGCTATTTCCCTTTAATTAAAAGATTGGGATGCAAAACAACACTTAGATATCAAAGATTTTGAGTTATTAAATAAAGTTTGAATTTTTGAAGACTGTAATTCACTGCTTCAGAACCAAAAGGGTTAATTTGGGGTAGCAGTTAATAGAGAAAAAGGACCAAAAACTGTTTCTTAAAGTTTTATGTGGAATATCTTTTGATTTCATGATAAATGTGGGATAGCTTCAGAAACCTACATACACCCTTTGTGCACCAGATGCAGCTCACTTTGTGCCATTCAGTGATGCCACCAAGTGTCACACCTAGACTTACAACCTTTTGGTTCTCAAGTAGCGAATTACTAGTTTGTATGGGAGTTCACCTATATAGGATATTATAGGATCAGAGCATCAGTTTGAAAGATCAAGGTTTTAAAAAGATCAAAATTTGAGTTATCGAAGTAACTGTTTTATATCACTTTAATATTAAAGAATCTAAAATGCACATAGCTTTGAGAAAAAATCTGTAATCCTGCATAGCGTTTCTATTTTGATTGTCTGGTGCCTTCTCAAGGAGGAATTCACAAAGGAATAATTAATAGGACTAAAGAGGCTGAAATTATTTCCAGACCATCAGGCAGATAAGATATAAATTCCGATGGCCTGAATCAAAAGATGCCATCTCAAATATAAAAAACATATAATAAATAAATAAAATTGTGGCAATGTATGTTTGTGTCTAATGGTTTACATGGGTGATGAAATCAATTATACACACATTTTCATATCAAGATGATGTACATATATTTTAGTTAAAACACAGACGGTACGATAATGCCCACAAAATAGCTACCTGTGCATACAGCGAGCAGGGTGAAACATCTGCAAGCTCGAGATGTTTGACAGTAAAAAGCATTTAGAACAGTAATATTTCAAACCCTGATCATAGTGATCTGTCATCATTAACTCCCTAGCCTCGAAAAAAACATTTTAGCTTTGATTTTTAATTTTAGTCAAAATAATTTTCATATACATGCATTCGTTTCTAACTGACCCCCTATAACCATTACTTATTTTTTGTCATTAAACAACTGAATCATACTTTCATAATTTTTAAAGATGCTCTATAATCTCAAATTCCTGCAAAGGAGCAGTGAAAACTACAATATCACACTGGCTTATAATGATTTCAAAGACACAACTGGACTAAACCAAGTCTTTGATAAACCTGAAATCCGACTAAAATCAAGATCTAAATCACGCTTTACTGTTGTAACATGTATACAAAAATAGTGTCGGAAATAAAATGAAAATTATTTTTTTTGATTATTTCTTTCATATTAAACTAACAAGTTAATATTTTGTAAATATATATTTAATGACACTCTACCTAATTTAGCATTTACTTGTTTTGGCTTTCGTTGATGTACAAGGTGATGTTTACTCTTGAAATTAAAAACAATATTTTAGCAAAGAGGTGATTTTCACATTTTATGAAAACAGACTATACCACACATTATGAAAAAAATCACTCAATACTTGGTATAGTCAGTTCCAATAAAGTGTGCAAATCACCTGTTTACTGTAGACATTTTTCTTTTAATTTCAAGAGTTAACACAACCTTGTATATCAATGAGAGACCAAACAAGTAAATATAAAAATAGGAAGATTATCATTAAATACATATTTACAAGATATTTACTTGTTAGTTTAATATGAAAATAATAATCGACGAAAATCATTTTTATTCTATTTCTGACACTACTTTAGTATATTCTAGTCATGGGAGAAAATTTTCAAGCCTCAAAGTATGTACACCCCAACATCAGAAGAAAACAGCTGTTAATGATGTTTTATATTCACTCTTCCAACTTTTTAGCCAATCACAGCAACACACACAATGATCAATATCCAATCAGATAACACAGAATGTTTTTAACGAATCACAACAAAGTTGACAAACATGCACAGCCAATCAGATAGCACAAGATGTCTTACATATGGTCCCACACTACAAAGAAAATTATCTTATGTAAGCCTAACTCAAGAGTTTTGCACAATGAAATTCAAAATGTCTAAGACAAGAATACAGACCAATTACAAGTACAAAGTGGGGTGACTAACAATCGCATCCTGGAAGTTGGGGGATGAGGCCGGGAGTTTGATTGTCAGTGGAATTATTGAAGTGGGTGACCTTCAGATCAAGACTCACCTTGGCATAGTAGCAAAAGACATTCTCTATGAAGCATGATGGCAAATGTCTTATTACCATTTGGGAATTTCACCGATGTTGCAGTGATGAACTGATCATGACTTTGGGCATAGTAGTAAATGTAAAAATTCTCTCAGGCATGACAGCAAATGTCTTATTACCATTTTGGAATTCCACACATGCTGCAGTGACTAAATGATCACATGACTTTGGGCATAGTAGTAAATGTACAAATTCTCTCAGGCATGACAGCAAAAGTCTTATTACCATTTTGGAATTCCACACATGCTAAATGATTGCATGACTTTGGGCATAAAGGTAAATGTAAAACATTTCTAAGAGGCATGACAGCAATGTCTTATTACCATTTTGGAATTGTATCCGTGCTGCAGTGATGAACTGAACACATGACTTTGGTCGTGGCAGTAAATGTAAAAATGTTCTAAGAGGCATGACAACATTTTATTATCATTTTGGAATTCCACCAAACACTGATCATATGTCGAGTTCCAGCTATCACAATTAATCCAGGGTTTAAACTGCCCTCGAAATCTGCGACACACAGGGGCAGTTCCAGCAACTGTGAATAGGGTGGGGCGCAACTTTGGACGATTTATTTGGTACTAAAGAAGTGCTTATGGGGCTTGTAATTAGTGCGTTGGCCATTACTTGCGCTTAGGGCTTTACAAGAAAATATTTCATTGCCCGAATATTTTCGGCTAAACACAACCATGTTCTATTATTCTAACCCAATCAGCTGTCAGTAACTGATCACATGACTAGTTCCAGACAATCAACAAATATCGGGTTTAGGCCTAATTAAAATCACTTATTTTCTAGTAAAGCAACCAAGAGCTTGATGTAGATATTGCCTGTTGGTCAATCCCAAATGTTTGTAATATCGTTAATAATTTTTTTTTTTTTTAAAACAAGAAGAAAAAAAAAGAGCTTCAGCTTATTTCCATATTCATCAAATGGTCACATGATGAGTTTCAGCCAATCACCAGTAACAAGCATCAAATTTTAGCCAAGCATTCATGAGTTTTATTGGTCACATTAGATGATCACATAACAAGTTTCAACCAATCAGCACACACAAGCATCGCCTTAACTTCCAGCCAAGCAATCGTAAATCTTCCTCTAAACTGTCAGTCACATAATGACCATACTTCAAGTTAGAACCAATCACCAACCACAAACATTCCACATCTAACCAAGCAATATCAAGAACTAACTTCTATTCTGTCAGTCACTTTTATCACATGATCACATGAATAGTCTGAGCCAATCGGCACTCCACAAACATTCCCTCAACATCTAACCAACCAATCAATCAAGAACTAACTTCTATTCCGTCAGTCATATTCATCTAATGATCATGATACATTTCAACCAATCGCTACCCATAAAAATTCCCTCAACATTTAACCAACCAATCAAGAACCAGCTTCAATTTGTCAGTCATATTCATCTAATGATCATGATACATTTCAACCAATCGCTACCCATAAAAATTCCCTCAACGTTTAACTAAGCAATCAAGAACCAGCTTCTATTTGTCAGTCATATTCATCAAATGGTCATGTGATACATTTCAACCAATCACCAGTAACAAGCATCAGCTTCTAGCCAAGTATTCATGAGTTTTAATGGTCACATTAGATGATAACTTGACAAGTTTCAACCAATCAGCACACACACCTATTACAACATCATCTAAGCAATCAAGAACCAGCTTCTATTCTGTCAGTCACATTAGATGATCACATGACTGAACCAATCACAATCCACAAACATTCCCTCTAATCAAGATCCAGCTTCTAATTTGTCAGTCACTTTCATAAAATGATCCCATGATGCATTTCAACCAATCATTCACAAATATTTGTTTTAAATTAATATTTATGATATTCACTAGCCTATCACCACCATCCTCCCTCCAGCCAGTCCCAATCCGCGGCTGCATTCAACACGGCAAACACTGCAGCACTTAACACAGCACTTAAAGTCCAGACCGTCACTTTGACTAATTTACTGCTACCATCTTGAACGAAGAGAGACGAGGCTTTGCCATTCAGTCTAGACTTCTTCAAGTGGGAATCTGGCTTTTGATTGTGACTACCTTGTTGTAACTTCCTATAATTTGCTAAAGATGTGCTGAAAACAAAAAAATAACTATAGATTACTTTCTTGTGTTGATAAATGAAGGAATACGTTTAACAGCTATACCAGTTATAATTTGTTGGCAATTTTCCAAACCAGTACATAAAAACCAAAAGCAAAAGATAATATTGCCAGAGATTTTCTAAAAAAGAAATTATTGTTTAATGACACCCCAGCACATTGTTTATTCTGTGGCTTATATGGTGTCAGACATATGATAGCAGCATATTTCTATTATTTCTATAATATACTGCTGCACAGAACCATTTGTGTGCAAATATATACAAAAAAATTCTTTTAATTGCACATGCTTTCTTTGTTATGTCTGGTTAATTGCATAAAAAAATGAAGAAAACTTTAAAAAAATTTTCAAAAGTACCATAAAACCATGGCAGATCTTAACATTTTTATCAAATAATCACAAACTAAGTGTAACAGTGTACTATTTTTGCATCTGTTACAGCATTCAAGTTACATGGTCAAAGAATTCCTTACTATATTGAATATTTCTGATTTTTGTAATCACTGTTTGATAAATGTACTTTGATTTTATACCAGATAGTAACATGATTCTAAATTTATCTGATAAATAAATAATCCTGTTAATTGCATAAAATATTTGGGGAAAATGCCTATGCTATTAAGAAGCTTCTACTATAATACCTTTTTCTGAATTTCATGACAGCTTCATTGGCAAGTTCCGCTGGTGGAAACTGTAAATATAGATCTCCTGCTTTGGCTATTAACTGTTCAAAGGGGAGATCATCAGGTATCTTGGACAGCAGGCTGTGTATGAAGCACATTTCACACTCACAAGCTAGCACTTCTT
This sequence comes from Symmetromphalus regularis, assembly GCA_032355785.1. Taxonomy (NCBI): domain Eukaryota; kingdom Metazoa; phylum Mollusca; class Gastropoda; order Neomphalida; family Neomphalidae; genus Symmetromphalus; species Symmetromphalus regularis. Next base: position 5,141 of record JAULBS010003735.1, on the reverse strand, counting down.
TCTCTCTGTATAAAACTATCTGCAATTTGTGAGTGTAACATAAATAAATATCTTCATATAATGAAATCTGATCATCTTTAAACAAGTTTATAAATTCCATACCTTTCCTATTTTAAGATTCAGCACAACTTGAAACAGGATGTAAACAATGGCTGTAAATTATTTTTTGAAAATAGCAACAAAAAGAAATGTCCTTTTATTTTTATTAGTTTTTTTCAAACTGACATGTTGGTTGGTAGTACTTATTTTCATGCTTATATCCAATTAAGGTTCAAGCACACTGTCCTGGTCACACAACTCAGCTTCCTGTGCTGTCTGTCCAGGACAGAGGATAGTGTTAGTAGGAAAGACAATCTCTACGGCTGTCACACTACTGCAGCTACTCTTAACGATAAGCTGAAAGGGATCTTTTATATGCACTATCCCACAAACAGAACAAACCATGGCCTGTGATAAAACAGTTTGAGACCACTGATCGGTGCAAGTGGCTTACACCTACTCATTTGAGCTTGACATAGCATTGACTCTGGGTTGGAGACAATATAGAGATTAAAAGTCTTATACCTCAACTGAGATTTGATCTTACAACCATGAGTCCGACCTACCTAATGAGCCTTGCGGAGCACTCAATATAGATTGGAGCCAGTAATGAGATTAAAAATGCCATGCCTCAACAGAGATCTGATCTCTACACCTACCAGCCGGTAATTATGTAACCTAGAATTACACATCAAGAAAAATGCAGCCCTTTAAGTTCAAACTGACGGTGGCAGTGCAAAAGCAATTTTAAGAAAATGAGCATCCTGCGTTCTATAATTTAATTTTTGCAATAGTAGTACAAAGATGATGTAAACCAATTACACAGCACCATTTATGGCAATACTGTTGATTACCACCAAGAATTTCAAGTAGTGAAAACACATCTACCAAAACATAAAAAAAAAAAAAAGGAAAGCATTTTTAGTTTGATGACACCCAGCATTGTTTTTATTTAGTCGCTATCAGGTGTCAGACATATGGTGTTTTGTAACTGTTCAATTTTAGACAAATCCCACAACCTCCACACTGGCTATTCTTTCCAATTAGCTGCAAGAGATCTCTTTTATATGTACTTTCAACATGAGTAAAGTTTGTTTTATTTAATGACGCCTCTAGAGCACATAGATTTGTATTTCATCATCAGCTATTGGGATGTCAATCATATGGTCATTCTGACATGTTTTAATCTACTCTTTCCGATAAGCAGCAAGGGGTCTTTTATATGCACGGTCCCACAGACAGAACAGCAAGGCCTTTGATGAACCAGTTGTGGACCACTGGTTGGAACGGCAAATAACTGCGAAGGATCGATCCGATGACCAACCGGTTCACAGGCGGACACTCTACCATTTGAGCTACATCCCGCTCTTTCAACGTGAGAGCACATACCATGGTCTTTGACCAATCATTTATGGATCACTGTTCAGTGCAAGTGGCTTACAACTACTCATTGAGCTTGACAGAGCACTGACTCTGGGTTGGAGACAATATCGAGATCAAAACTCATATACCTCAACTGAGATTTGATCTCAGTACCTACCAGCCATGAGTCCGACAGCTTAACTACCGCACCACCAAGGTAGGTCTGTTAAAACATGGAAAGGATGAGTATAAATGATGTAATATAATTAATAAAGATGAACTTACTGCTGCAGCTAAATATATAGGCATAAGAGGATGACATGCAATAAAGAAGTCGTAAAGCCGCACAATATGTCGGAAGTCATTGAGTACGTGTCCGTACCACGTGATGAGCCAGCTCAGACAAAATATAGTTCCCAACTCAGCACTGAAACAGAAAAACAGAACTAAGTATAATTTTTTATAAACAATCTGTCCTCTCCATTTAAAAATAGTTAGAGATTAGTTTACTGTTTGTCTGAAAATCACTTCATGTGAGAAAATTTTAAATCAGTAGAGCAGTTTTACAGATTTTCACATTTTGCAAGGTTAATGAAAGCTGCTAAAGGCAAACTCAAAAGCACTTGGCACTTTACTTTTTCAGGCAAGTATCTCAAGTGAGCGTGAGGAATAAGTATTCTGTAATAAAGAGGACTGTATGTATATTTGTAAAAACAATGAAAAATACTGTAAATACATGATTCGTGTGAAACAGGATTAATTAAATCTACTAAAGGCAAACTCAAAAACACTTGGCACTTTCTATTTTCATGTGAGTGTGAGCAATACATCTCCTGTAATGAAGAGGACTGTATGTATATTTGTAAAAATAATTTAAAAAATTGCCAAAATTAGAAACGTAAATACATGATTCATACAATGCCGAATCAATTTGTAGACATGATATTGTAAATCAATAAATTAATACAAGTAAAAAATTAATGAGAGAAATGCAACTATGTACAGTCAAGCATCAACATGTCGGTCTTGCTTGAATCAATAAACTGTGATGAGTCGATATTATGTTTGTGTCAGTATTAATTTTTGTCTCAGATTCTTTATTTAAAAAGTGTCTCAGTGTGTTGATATTAAGTTCATATGAACCAATGATAAATTTAAAAAAAAGAATTATAAGTAATTGCACAATTATTACTGTAACGCTAGACTAGAATGAGCTTACAAATTAGCAGCAAAAGATTTTGTCGAGTTATGAAATTTGGACTGTCATTGTTTATAATTAGAGTTGTGGTATGAATTGAATGACAGATACAGGGTCAACGTTAACCAACGCATTGAGGCATTTGCCATAACACCGTCCCTTTGCCTTCTCAATTTCACTTCTAATGAAGGCAAATATTGCTGTGCCCTTTTTTCCTGCTTGCCCTATAGGAAACTCACATTTGCCATTGAACCCCTGATGTCCTCAAAATTGCCTTGGTACCCTCTTAATTCCTTGTAATCCAAGGCAATAATCACCATGCCACCCAAACACCGAAGTTTGACCCTTGCAGAGGTAATACCAAACATCTATTATCCTTCTTCCAACCATTATTTTGAAAATATAAAAAACAAAAAGAATGATTTGGCATTATTATTATTTCAACTGACTGAAACCAAGTAAAAAAAATGAAAAAGCCTAAATGAAATATATCAAACCTCTCCATATATTCAGAGAGCTCAGGATTGGCTTTATACAAGATAGGATACAGGTAATTCAACATGTGCTTCGTCCGATCCATGTTCGAATCCATGAAATCTCTGGAAAAAGAAGGAAAAAAAGATACATTTATTTCTAAAACAAGATATAATTTATTTCTAAAACAAGATATAAAGGAAAGGACTGGTTGTTTAAAGACATCCAAAGATACTGTTTTTTTAATTTAGCTATAAGCTGTCAGACATATGGTGTTTTGCATATCATGGTCTTTAGTAAAAAAAAGTTTATTTTATTTAACGACGCCTCTAAAGCACATTGATTTTTATCTGATCATCGACAATTGGACGTTATATATATAGTCATTCTGACATATGTCTTTTAGAGGAAACCCGCTGTCACCACATAGGCTACTCCTTCTGATAAGCAGCAAGGGATCTTTTATATGCACAGTCCCACAGACAGGACAGCACATACCACAACCTTTGATAAACCAGTTGTGGACCACTGGTTGGAATGGAGACAAAACCTGCTGCCACACTAATATGGCTACTTTTACCAATAAGCAGTAAGGGATCTTTTAAATATGCTATCTCACAAATAGACCACTAGTCAATGTAAGTGGTGTACATCTATCCATTGAGCTTGGCATACTTTGGTTTGAAGCCAGTATTGAAATTTAAAAAAAAACATTTCATACCTCGATTGAGATTTGATCCTGGTACCTACCAGCCAAGAGTCATAGCGTAACCTCTATACTGCTGAGTAAGGTCTTTCATATCAGTTATCACAAACAAGACAGCACATACCACACATCCTTTGTTATAAGAGTTGTGACTCACTGACTGGAATGGTGAATGACAGTATTTTGTTTCAGATTGATATTATTTATATATTGCAGGGCTTCTATCGTCAGTTTGTATTGGGCTATGTGATCCAGACCGTGATCAAGTTCTTGTCGGTATTGCCCAAGATTCCATCACAGCCATCAATACTTCGTCACATCGTCTTCAACAAGGACAGTGTGGGTCTAGGAGCATTTCTTGGTTGCTATTCTGCTGTCTTCAAAGTGAGTACATACCTACATGTATAAATAAAATTTAAAAAATAATGTCCCAGTCATAATGTCACGGATCAGGAAGCTGAATTAGCTATGGATACGATCCAGCATCATTCATGGCAATCCACAGGGGACCACAGATAGACCACTATCTGGGGGTCATCCAAGAGTTTTTCATCAGCCATGGATCTGGCCAGACAATCCTTGACAATGTGACCTGGACATAATTTTAAAAAACAAATAGAAAAAACATCAGAGATTGACGTCTATTTTTTATAATATAAAACTTACCAAACCATTTTTTGAAAACTTTTTACTGCAATCATATGTAACAATATTTGGTTCTGTAACATTAGAATCTGTTAATTGGTAGTGTGAGAAATTCAAAATCCCTTTTTAGTGATATGAACTGCTGTTCATATATAGAGATGTTTTTAGATAGAGGTGAGAGTGTAAGTATGGTCTGTTGGTGGGGTTCATCGTATGCTGTAGAACAAGGCTTGTTTTTTTTATTCTTACAGGCTGTGAACTGTGTTCTACGCTGGTTTCGAAATAAAGATGACAGTTTTCATGGATTTATCGCGGGTTTAGTGTCAGGCTGGTCAATGATGTTCTACAAGAGTAGCGTCATAATGCTCTATGCAACTACAAAGTTAGGCGAGGTAGGTTAATGGTGTTCTACAAGAGTAGTGTCATAATGCTCTATGCAACCACAAAGCTAGGCGAGGTAGGTCAATGATGTTCTACAAGAGTAGTGTCATAATGCTCTGTGCAACCACAAAGCTTGGCGAGGTACATGTAGGTCAATGATGTTCTACAAGAGTAGCGTCATAATGCTCTATGCATCCACAAAACTAGGAGATGTAGGTCAATGATGTTCTACAAGAGTAGTGTCATAATGCTCTATGCAACCACAGAGCTAGGCGAGGTAGGTCAGTGATGTTCTGTAAGAGTAGCGTCATAATGCTCTATGCAACCACAAAGCTA
>JAULBS010003724.1:0-11465 GCA_032355785.1 Symmetromphalus regularis | reverse complement strand
TTCATGTCCTACATGCACTCCATTCTTCAATCAATCACCTGTCTTGTTAATCTACATAGCCAGCCATGCATTGATAACAAGAACAGTGACTACAACTCTCCTAGAATTCATGTCCTACATGCACTCCATTCTTCAATCAATCACCTGTCTTGTTAATCTACATAGCCAGCCATGCATTGATAATAAGAACACTGACTACAACTCCCATTGCATTTATCTAGTTATTGTTTATTACAAAATTATGATGAACTTTTATTTAAAAGTCAGTTTTCAGTCTTTTCAAGTGTCAAATTTTATTTCCATGACTTACATGTACCATAAACTCCAAAAATGACATCTGCAAATTTCATAGCCTGTATGAACACAGTATTAAATAAGCGATTTGATATTTTACTCTCCAAGTTACTGTGAAACGATAATCTGAATAATATAATGTACATACACAACATTTATAAGAGGATTTTTTCAATTTCTCATGTGGAGCTTGAAGCATCAATACAATTACCATTAAGGACCATACACTATTTTAATGTTTTCCTGTTGTGCTCCTGTGTGAATTAATTCTACCTGGCTTGTCATTTAAATAGATGTTAGCAAAACTGATTTAATAAGAATAAAGCTATTGGTTAATAATAGCACTTATAATGGTTTAGGTTGCATCAAAAATAGTCTAGCTAATACAAAATTAAATAACTGTGTGTCAAAGCTAAGGTAACAAAAATGAAACCAGTCTATAAATCACAGAAATTAAACTGAACTTGTGGCGTAGACAGCAAAACTGAAACCAGTCAATTATTCCCAGAATTTCATCTTGACTGTTAATGTACAACAAAACTGAGCAAACAATCATCTCACTTATGCATTGCTAGTCAAAGACTGGTTTTATGCAACCCCCTTTTTGTTTTCCCACAATTTATGAGGTCACTGATAAAAACAGTCGTTTTAAATTAACAACAAATTTTGAAAATGGGTTTTGCAAAATAAAATGGGTTACCCAAAATGTATTTACCATAACCCTTTTATGAGTTGTGCAATTTTTCAATTATGACAGGCCAGTTTTAACTGCTGCATTGGTCACAGCACTTCCTTCATCAGCAACAAACTGCTGAAAAGAGACATCATGTCATGCATGCATTACATGACATATCATCATGACGTCTCATTGAATTGTCATAATGGTGTCAGTAGTATAGTCGCATGTTATTGTTTAACCACAAAACATTGCCGGTGGAGTATGACCTGTGTTGATTATCTTGTAGATCCCCAGATTATCAGACTTAATATGACGATCACAATAAGCAGAATTATAAGAATTATACATTTCTTCCTTCGGGATTTGCCCTGCAATGGAAAACAGTATAAGTGTAACAAATATTTAAAAGACATAACGAGAATAACCTTATGTTCAGATGTAAAATTTCACAATTTCAATTAAAAATGTTGATCACGCACACCTGCATATGCATGCATGTAAGCACGCACGCACACACACATACACACACACTCTTGTATCAAAATGCCATAATAAAAAATAAAATTGACTTTTTGGGTTGAAAATTATATATTTTGAGTCAACTGAAAAATGTCAATAATTGTGAAATTCTAATACTATTTTTTGTTTTTATTTTTGTTTTGTTTTATGACACAAACAGAGCACATGATTAATCACTGGCTACTGGACGTCAAACATTTGGTAATTTTGACACATAGTAAATATGAGCCGGTCTCACCATTGAGGCTCAACAGTCCAAGACTAATGCTGTGTGATAACAACATGGAGCTGTTAAAGAGAGCAGTAATAATAACACTAACAGCTACCTGACATAAAAGCTTCACTAAATCCTTCCAATGTATTTTTTTTTAATATTTCTCCTGTATATACCACTCACCTGCTCTTTAAGGTCAGTAGCCATTATTTTTCAACCAAAATGAAAGACCGAACATGTTCAAATGACAAAAAATTTTTTTTTTTAAATTATGACAACTCTTAGAGCACATTGATTTACTAATCATTGGCTACTGGATGTCAAACATTTTGTAATTCTGACAGTCTAAATTGTGTGCCTTTCTCTGATGCATTTTGAACTACTATCTTCAGCTTGAAAGTACAATGTCCTACTGTTGGACACAGAGGCTAACTGACCAAAAATAGTTTTCCTATGTTTGGTGTTTGTTTAAACTTATTTCAATGTTTTTTTAATTAATGTAAAGGTCTGCAGGTAAAAACATTAATTTGCTTTATCATTTTGTACACTAGCCATGTAAGAACACAAGCAATAATCAGTATTTAATCTGTTTTAGAAGTTAAATACAACAATAACTGGAAGAATGTATAATTTTACCTCTTTAAAAAATAGTGACCTGCCCATAATAGCTATATTTCTAAGATACATCAATGGGCTTTAATCAGACTCTCAAGCTGAAGACAATGGTTCTAAACCTGTTACAGGCTGGCTCACATTTTGACTACATGTAAAGATTACCAAATGTTACAAACAAACAAAATCCATAAAGGTTAACTGTATATTAATAGTGTAAGAATTATGTGAAAGCTTATTGTTGTTACAGCTGAATATATAGTATAAAAGCTTGTTAAGCCAGAGGTGTGGAAAGGGAAGTCAGCAAAGAAATGGACAAACCAAACAGGTGAGAAAGAACAAAAGAAATCTCACAATGCAGTAATCTCATTTTCTTGAAATTGCCATGGTTACAATGGCTAGTATCAAGATCCTTGACCCAAAACTTTCAAATTCAAAATAGCAAAAGTCTGTCCTCATTAAAACATCCAATCAAAACATTACGAGAATTCTTAATTTCAGAAATTAATTAATTTTTTAAGTGTGTGGTTGTATTTGACAATATGTTGTTAAATAATTAACACCCTATAATATCACTTCAATATGTTAACAGATCCTGACAAGGCAAAAGACCATAGACCCTCAAGCTTACAAGCAACGTGATAAGAGGTGAATACCTGTCTATTTAGACTGTGTAACTGATACAGCTATAATGATTGCAATAACAATGGCAACAATTACAAGAACGATGACAATACAACATTTCTTCCGCCGTGCTTTTGACTGCAAACAAGCAAAAACATAAAATGAACAAAATAGCATGCAAAAAACCCAACAAAAATAAAATAAAAACACAACAGCATTATGCACTCAATTTGGGGTCAGTAATAGGTTCTATTTCTCCTTAACATGCATTTAATTTTATTCTCAATAATTTAACAATTTGTGTTCTATTTCTCTTTAACATAAATATTATTTTATTCTCAATATTTTAACAATTTTGGTTCCATTTCTCTATAACATACATTTAATTTTATTCTCAATATTTTATCAATTTTGGTTCCATTTCTCTTTAACATACATTTAATTTTATTCTCAATAATGTGCAGTTTTTTTCATTAATTAAAGATACTGATGCTATACTGCACATGATGTCAGATGGCACCATCATTTATAACAAGATCTTCTCTTCTAAGGATAGTAGGCCATTTCTACACACATTTTTAAAAATAATATTTTGGATATTTAATTTTTTTTATGAGCTAAAAATTCATATACAATTTTTAGTTATTTATTGCAGTTTTCAATTGCCATTTTTGTTACAAATAAGAGAAATGTTATCAAATGAAACACTTTTGTATATTGTCTAAATGGCAGCAATTTGTCCTTTTGAAACACTTATTTTTCTATTTAACATACTGGTGTAATCAGGGTTTTAGATGTCACCAATTTTGTTACGGTATACATCATGCCCAAAATACAGCCGCCCAAATTATTATTATAAAAAACAAAATAAGAAAGAAAACCCGAACAAAACAAGCTCTGAACATATGTTAAGCACTATACTTAATTATAATAGAAACATCAATTAGAGTACGCCTTTAGTCAAACAATTACGGACATTACCAATCAGTATGTATACTAATTTCCATGTATTGGTTCCAAACAATCAATAAGAAATGAATTACTTAACAGCATATCAAAACGAAACTAGTTAAGTTAGTAGCCATTGCTCGCAAATAACCACGTTGTGCCTAAATTAATGCAAACAAAAACCCTGGGTAATGTACCACTTCTTGTAACAAGGAATATACATTGTATAGTTACTGAAATATGTAGCTTTGGCTATTAATTGTTTTTCACCATTAAAATTAATCTTTACTCACCATCACCATAATGCCCATTTACTGTTATGCCCCTAAGAATGTTAATTACCAGTATTAATCCTAGGTTTCCAAGTAATGAACCCTGTGCCTTTAATTATTTGCTAAATTTATAAAAAGGACCTTTATTGTTTTAACTAGGTTAATCATTAACATATTATAAGATAAACAAATATAAATAATAAGTAAAAGGTTCTCAACACAACACAACTAAAACAAGCCATTTATCAATACAGAACTGTTAAGGAGTCATTCACAATTATCAACATTTTTCTATTTGTACAAACTGTATGCTAGGGATGGGGGATGAGGAGGTCATAGCCAATGTACATATTTAAATTAATAATTAAAATGTCAATTCTTATTCCTCCCATAATTGACATTTTATGCATACAAATTTGGAGGAAGGGTATGAAAATTTGTATGCTTTTTACAAACAATAAAATATTGAGAACATTTTGGCATTTTTTGGTTTAATCATTCCACTAGAGCACAATGACTACTCATTGGCTACTGGATGTCAATCATTTCAATTGGTCATTATAACATGTAGTCATGAGAGGTAACCTGCAACATTTTTCAAATGGCAGCAAGGAATCTTTTATGTGCACTTTTCTATAGAGAGGACAGCACATACCATGGTGTTTGATATACTATGTATTGGGCACTGGTTTGGATGGTAGTAAACACAACCAGAGAAAGACTCCATTGAGGAGGTGTAGTGATTTGATCCTATGACCAATGCACACCAGGTAAACACTCTACCCAATCAGCTATATCCTGCCCTGTTGAAAATTGTGAACCACCCTTACACATGTGACCCAGCTCTTTCAACTTTTCACTAAAGTATTACATCTAATCTACTACAGTCCAGATGAAGTTGTTAGTAAAAATATTTTGTAAAAACTCTCTCAAATACATGCATGCACTGCATCCAGTGTAGATATGCCTGCAGTCATGTTTTATTCAAACGAAGTGTCATTATTACTCTCCTTTCATTCTAGAATACCTTATTGAAAAAGTGGTTTTAAATGGTTAACTTCAAGATCCTATGCCGTATTCCTATAACATCTAATAACAAATCATATCATACCTGATAGTCCCGAGCTTTACCAAGTTGTGTTGTACCTTCCTCCACATGAATCTGTGTGCTTTCTATATTGGCTTCTATACAGTCTGTAAACAAATGGAAACAAGTATTTAATAATAATAATTTTAAAAAACAAAACAAATCAGGGCAAAAAGAAAAAATGAAAAACAATTAAATATTAATTTTTGTTATTAGAGGTCAGAAATGAGGGAGTATTAAAAAACAAAGTATAAAAAACAAAGGTATATATAAAATCAACTGACAGTTTTCTAATGTGGTGTTGTAATTAACAACAATTAAACAGACAAAAGTGTGACTGGCAAGGGTTTTTTTCAAAAATAATTTTCGCCTCAAAAATGGATGACTGATTTAGGACCATTAAAAAAAAAACTAATTCTAAAATGCTCTGAAGATATTATTTGATGTTCAAACTGAGTTAAATGTGATTTAAAAAAAGACAGACATTTTAATTTAGTGATAGAAAGATGACCAAATGTATGTACTTTTACAGTGTTATCACGAACATACAAATGGCTGTTCTCATTATTAAAAGCTACATATTTGCACTTCATAAAAATACTAAGATCTGACTCACCTAAAACTTCACCTTGTTCATGTACCAACATCCCTAAGTCTTTAAATATTTGATTTACATCCATGATGTCGCTCTGAAAGTAAAGCCACATATTAAAGGTAAAGTAAAACAAGTTCTTTTGTAAGCTAGCAGCAGTTAAGACCAAAGGAAAAAAGAGAGAGAGTGACTAATGAGTGCCTTGTTCTAAAGAGTAAATACTGGTCCCGATAGTTATGCTATTAGACTTGCAGCTGTTAGGTACTGGGATCAAATCTCAGTCAAGTTTTTATCTCAGTACCATCTCCAACCGATAGTAAGTGCTATTCAAGGCTTAATGTAGGGATTCCCCACCTTTTTCGTCCCGTTTACCCCTGGAAACTTTTTGAAAATAAATTTACCCCCAGACTGTTTTGTTCAATAATGTGAGTTTACACTTCTACCATAATAAAGCAACTGACAAAGAGGATGCTTTAAAATATTGTTTTTAACATTATTTTAAATAACAATAATAATAACAATGTTATTTCACTTATTTAGGAACAACGTTTGGTTATTTTTACATGTTGTCAGTGTGAGTCAGTATCTGAAGAATTATGAACCACTGTCTTCAGCTTAAATGTCCAATGTCCTACCACTGGACCAGTGAGGCTTAGAAAGACATACCCATGTCCATTTTAAAGAAACTTAACACTGTGAAGTTTGTGTGACAAGATAAGTTTGATTGTAAATACCTCTAATTTTTTAATGGCCTCCTCTCTTTCTCTCAACATATCCAGATCAATGTCTTGCTCCATTTGAAGTATTGCTTTTGTCTGCGAAAAACTGAAACGAAAATGATTAATTTGCAAAATGATTATTTAATCGACCTGGATTATATACATGTAACAAAGAGATGTAAGAAGTTAGATTTTCTTGGTGTCTCACACAATCTAATGTACCAGTGTAAAGCCAAACAAATATACAGTGGGTTCTTATATAAGCAAGACTGATATGAACCAGTAAAATATTCTAGTTTAGTTCAACTGCAGATGGTTATAAACCATTTCAAGAATGGTTCAAGAAAACATTTTTTATTATTAGCAGGTTTTTTTTTTTTTTCATTCAGTTAACTTGGGTAACGTTTTTTGTTGTTGTTGTTTGTTTAATGACACCACTAAAGCACCGCAAGTTATTAATCACTGGCTATTAGATAGTAAACATTTGGTAATTTTTTACATTTAGTTTAAAGTGTGAGCCAGTCTAGACTGGTTTTGAATCACAGTCTTCAGCTTAAGAGTCCGATGTTCTACCAACGGACCACTACCGTTCACTTTGGCTAATCTATTTGTGAAGATTAATTACCCGGGGGTGGTCATCAAATCTTGTTCAGGTGGTGCAGCAATTTCATCCATGAATGGCGACTGAAATAAAATAAAATCAGATAATGGATGTTGAAATGCATTACACATTTAATTTACCTATAAGCAAATTAGCATTTTATACAATAAACATTTATAAAATTAGTTTGTTCATTATCTACCTTGGAACTGTTTCAGAAATAATTATCATGGTGTTGTCAAGAATTGTTTAAACAACCCTCCAGTTTTTTATTATACACAATGGTAGTAAAATAACAACAATCATTAAAATTGAAAATGCCCTTTAAATTATATTTTGAGTAATTTTTTTTTTTATTAAATACTGACATCCAATATAATTATAATGAGAAAGAAAAATATATATTTCTTTCTGAAAGTGTGTGCTTGTCAGGGTTTCCACCAGAAAATAATTTGAGTGTATGCAGAATGGGGGAGGGGGTCTAGGTGTATTTCCCCAGAATGTGTTTTGATTGTAGAGGCTTGAAAATTAATTCTAGACCACTTTGACGTATGTTAGTGTTGTTCCACTTTGTTGTCTCTGGCTCCTTGACGAACCTTTAAAACAATTATTCCAACACTTTGAGGGTACAGAGTTGTACCCTCAGAACATTTAAGGGTATAGAATTTTACCCATTTTACTGACTGGCAAAAACCCTGCTTGTATTCCAATTTCAAATGATTGAATTAGGAATATTAGTACTTTAAAATAAAGTATTTATTTATTTACCTTTTCCACACTGGAATGCGCTCTTGCACGTGCCATGCTGGCCTTTTCCTTTTCTGCAGCTGTGCGCTGCGTTGTCTGAAAGTTCTTTAAAGCATCGCTAAATTCTTCTGTTAACCTTTCCTTCTGCATCTTCCATTGTCTCTGTAAAGCCAAAAAGAAGATCTGTTCTAATACCAATATTTAACTCAAAACTTCCATAACCTTTGACAAACTAAATGCTGTTCTGTTCAATGTGGATCAATGTGTTGATTTGCATAGTCTCCTGTTGTTGAGATATCAATATTCAATATGGTGATCAATTTGGATTAATCCAGTCAGCCAAGACACACCAAATACAACTGTGAGATTGACACTGTGGGTAATTGTTTTTAAATGATCTCATGTATGGGCTTGTGGGACATTGGGAAGTTCCTTTATACACAAACAAAATTCAAAATGGAAAATAAAGGGGACACTAATGTCCAAATAGTGCATGTCAACAACAGTTCCACAGCAATAGCCTCCATCGTTTATCACAAGCATAGTCTATATTTTTTAAATTAACTTTCTTTTAGCACTATCAGGCACGGCATTTGATGCCACCATTTTTCAGATGAAATGTCACATGACATCTACCATGTGATCCAAACCAACCTGAACAGAAGCATATTATCCAATGTGCTGTTGACACAATATAATCCAAAACCAAAAGACCCTTAAGTTTTCTGGCCAATACTCATGTGCTTGTTGTATATCTAGTGAATTTTAACATTGGTCAGTACTATTATATCTTATTTCCTGATTACCCTTAGAGCAGAACCAAAATAGGCAACAGTCTATCCAAGACTGGGAGATTTAGTAAATACTTACAAGATATTTTGACAAATTGTCTTATAACCATTACAGATATTTATTTGGTTGCTATGGTAACTGAATAGTGGTTCAGGTTACTGGTAACCAAATAAAAGGTGGCAATAACATAAGCAGGTATGACTTCAGAAGGATTTAAGCAGCTGTGATTGTATGCAAATATCTCACCTGTTCAGAAGGATTTAAGCAAGTGTGACTATGCAAATATCTCACTTGTTCAGAAGGATTTAAGCAAGTATAACTGTATGCAAATATCTCACTTGTTCAGAAGGATTTAAGCAGGTATGACTGTATGCAAATATCTCACTTGTTCAGAAGGATTTAAGCAGGTATGACTGTATGCAAATATCTCACCTGTTCAGAAGGATTTGATGGTGGTTGAAGATGGGCTAGCTCTTTTAAGTACGTGTTAGTTTCCTTGGCCAACTGATTGGTATAGTGTGTTGTCTGGTGACTGTAACAAAAGCATTGTTAAAGGTTATTAGTGGTGTTATTTGTGATGTTTGATTAAAAGACATTTCACTATACATAGACATAAAATTACAGATAATCATTATTATTAAAACTGTTTAAAACAAACTTATCATTTGAGGTTTTTAACCACAAAGAAAATGTTTAATGGCACACTAAGTTAATATAAAACAAAAAAGGAAATTTGCTAAAAAAAATTATATTCAATAGAATTCCCAAACATCCCCTGGCATAACAGCCATACTATGGGCCAAACACATCAATAGATAAAGTGCAATTATCTCTAAACATATCACAACATGAATGGATATATGACCAGCTCAAGGACATAAAATAATTATTTTTGCAGTACCAGTCAAAATGTCCTCTAACAATTAATTTGTGCCTGCCAGTACAGAAAATATCCCTGTCACTCAACTTTACATAATTTAAAATATTTGCAACTTATTTTAGATTGTATTGTGTATGTTTTCATTATTAATTTTAGCCAATTTGTGTTTTATATATAATCTGCATTGTGTGGAGTTAACACAGAAATACTGATTTTCACTAAATAGTTCAAATGTAAAAACTGGACAAATGACACAATAAACTTTGTAACTATGAAATGTTCCAAAATGATAAATTTGTACTAAAAAATGTCCACGACAGGCTGCTTATTTATGGATTTGAAGGTCAGATGATATAGTGATAAAAGGAGCATTTGTTTGTCATTCCATACATTATAAAACACCAAGTACTTAAAAAAGTGGTATATCATTCCGTACAGATTAGAGGTAAGAGTGTCTGATGTCATATTACTTAATGTAATCTAAAACTTACACTCTGTTTCTGATATCCTCTGAATCTTCTCGAGTTCCTATCTGAGTAACCAGTCTTTGAATCTGTGTCACTGAAATCATAAAATGTAAAATTAAATTAAATAAATGAACTTTGGAATATATGGAAAACAAAAATATCCTTTGAAATACATTGCTCCCATCATTCCTAAAGCTATCAAAACTGACTACAAAAATAATGCCATACAACATAATACTATTGAAAAATGAAACAAAACTAAAAACAAGTTATAATATTTAAACTATTCAGAAAAATGGCAGTCTTGTCTTTAGTAAACAAAATTTTATTAAAAAAAAAAAAAATTCCTCCATTCATTGCACATAATGAAATAAAAGTTTTTATAAGATAGTAAATAAAAGAATTTAAAAAAAGATTTTTTTTTAAATAAAAGAAAAAATGACTTAATATCAAAAAATAAATTTTAAATACTGACCATTTTGTTGTATTTTCTGAATATTGTTGCCAACTGTTTGTGCAAGCTTCGTGTGTTCACTTCCACCATCAGCTAAAAAACCAAGAAAGTGAGTTTAAAAGACC
Organism: Symmetromphalus regularis; assembly: GCA_032355785.1. NCBI lineage: Eukaryota > Metazoa > Mollusca > Gastropoda > Neomphalida > Neomphalidae > Symmetromphalus > Symmetromphalus regularis. The sequence continues at coordinate 839 of JAULBS010003724.1, read as the reverse complement.
ACATTACATATAGTAGCAACTATCATATATACAGTCAAATTGTCATAATTAGCATGCATTGCATGAAAGTCATTCATTACATGAAATGTGTGTTCACTCTCCATTCTCAATATGATCATAGGATAAATAAAACACATTAATACATAATCAGTGTAGAAATGTTAGTTTAATTTGTTGTTCAGACATTTTTGTTTTGTTTTTTTTCATTAGTTATTCCACTGGCAGATATATTTGTTCCCATTACAAAATGACAAAAAATATTTTATCTTCTCCAAATACATTAATAAAACAACAAAATTGGACAACCCACTCCAATACATATTAGGTATACCATTGGCTTGATCTTAATTACTATATGGTAAAATTCAAGGAAAGCTCTTAATCGGTAAAAAATAAAAATTAAATGAGAGCCTGTAAAGCAAGAAACAAAACATATATTATGTACATAACAATTACCTGGTCGACCATAACCTCCAGTTGATTGGTATGATGAAAATCCATCAAACGATCCTCGCCCATAGGCTGCCATTTTGGTCAGTAGCTATCGATCAGATCAGTAATGGAATTATATGATAGTTCAAGTCAGTTTCTAACACCTGTTTTATACAAAACTGCAGTCAATGTTAATACCTGTAATAGAAATAAATGTTTCCATTACATTTAATAAAATTATGGTAACAAAACCTTTTGGGGGAGGGGGGACGTGGGAGAGTTCGTACCTATATAATTACCCTCCACCTCAGTTTTTGCTTCAAAAAATTGAAAAGAAAAAAGTGCCCCTTAGATGAAAAACATCAAAAGTGCCCCTTTGGTGTCGTGGGGGGGGGGGGGGGGGCGGG
>JAULBS010003713.1:0-11465 GCA_032355785.1 Symmetromphalus regularis | reverse complement strand
TAAAAGATTAAATTTAAACTGACAAATATGAAACAAGTTATGAAATTAAGCAAGCTTCACATTTAAAAATGTATTTATTTTGATAAAAGATTAAATTTAAACTGACAAATATGAAACAAGTTATGAAATTAAGCAAGCTTCACATTTAAAAATGTATTTACTTTGTTTAACACACACAACTACTGGAGGTCAGATATTTTTTTAATTTTGACACATAATCTAAAAAGTGAGCCAACCTCCAACATGTTTTGAACCACTGTCGAATGTCTTACCACTGGAACACTGACGCTCATTCAAACTTCACTGTATTATACCTATTAGGTGTAATGATTATATTGTCTATTTAAATATAATTGTCTTGTAATACTGTTTTTCATGTAGCATGGTACCAAGAATGAGCGTTCCGCATAAAAGAAAAGCTCTGGCTGGCATCCTGCAGCCATCACAGACTGTTCCGGTTGATCCCACTGGAGAGAATGACTACGTAATGGAAGTCAAAGAACACCAGGTATCCGTCTCAAACACCAGCTGGACACAAACATTGTCCAGAATTAAAAAAAAAATATCATGATTTCATCTATATAATGTTAATTGTATTTCTCACTGTTTCTCACACTCTTATTTTAGTTATTGGATTGGATTTACTTGACTGACATAAAAAAAGATGACTGATTTATGTTCAGAAACAAATAATTTGTGGATCCTCAATAGACTAGTTTTTGCACATAATGTGAGAACACTTGGAACAAGTTGAATTAATGCATAACTCTTACAAAGGATATTCTGTCTTGAACGTAAAGGTGGAGTGGGATGTAGCTCAAACGGTTGCTTGTCTGCCTGTGAACAGGTTGGTCATCTGATCGATCCTTGTCCGTGGACCCATTTGCAGTTTGGGCTATTTTCTGTTCCAACCAGTGATCCACAACCGGTTCATCAAAGGCCTTGGTATGTGCTGTCTTGTCTATGGGACAGTGCATATAAAAGACCACTTGCTGCTTATCGGAAAAGAGTAGCCAATGATGCGGCAGCAGATTTCCTCTGAAACACATATGTCGGAATGACCATATGATTGACATCCAATAGCCGATAAGATAAAAATCAATGTGCTCTACAGACATCATTAAATAAAACAAACTTTACATCTAACATAAAGCTAGTTTTTGTTTGTAATTTTCTATCTCTATTTAATTTTGATTATTGAAATACAGTATGGCAAAAAGAGACTGAGTTGTTAGATTCTGTAATTTCCTACACTATTCGTGGTGGACATGTTGAAGAATATTACATTGAGATTTCTTTATCAGACTGATACTAAATAGCATCATGTCTAAAATAAATTGACAGAATTTTCTTTTCATTACCATCATCAAATACTGAGTACATTTATCACAAATGGAATCAAGTAAGGAGAAGAAGAAAAATGGATTTGATTAAGTTTGTCAGTTAGTGCTGGATTCTCAACAATAACAGATCTGTATGCATTATAAATTTAACATGATAGTAAGACATAACAAACCTACTTGGTAAATCTTAGTGAAGTTTATTTAGTTTTCAAAACCATTTAACTTTTTGTACGTTCCTCCTACTGTAGTACATTTATTGCTAGAAAAGTTAGTTTTTTTTGTCTTTGAGCATATCTGGGTGAGAAAAGCGATAGTAATGCTATATTTTGGTCAGGTAAAGGCTGATGAAGAGTATGAGGGAATGGAAGGTATTGAACAGCATGCTCGAGATGATTTCACTATAGCTGCTGTAGGTTCGAGCGAGAGTTTCAGTGCCGCTGCTAAATTTGCATCTACACCTTACAATCCTTCAGGAAGACAGTCCGACCACTCCATGAGCAGCTCAAAAACACACCAGTCAAACGTCACACAGTCGAATGTCACTCAGTCAAACGTCACACAGCCACAGAGTTTTGACGTGATGATGGTCACCCCTTCAAAGAAAGGTTTGAGGTTAGTAAAAATTGAAAACATTCTTTTACCATTTTACTTTTCATCAACTGATTTTTGATGTCAAAGGATTAATGAATGATTTGTTGAATAAAGATTAGTTGTCCCCTTTTTCTTTGTAGTATTTTTGATAATAAAAATCTAATGAATAATTTACTTAATTTTAAAGATTAGTCTGCCCCTTGTTCATTGTAGTCGAGAGGTTTTGTTTGTTTAATGACACCACTAGAGCACATTCATTTGTTAATCATCGGCTATTGGACGTCAAACATTTGATAATTTTGTCACATAGTCAAGTGTGAGTCAGCCTCCAATGGGTTTTGAACCTCTGTCTTCAGCTTGAGAGTACAATGTCTACCACTGGACCACTGAGGCTAAAATCTATGTAGTCCAAGCAAGGATCCATTTATCAGGACATAAAGAACTGTTTAAGGTAACCAAAAAGCTTTAGAAAAGGAAAAAAAATATGATAATTTTTTTTCCAGAATGATATTTAAATGATTTATTGTGGGGAAAATGAGTCCTGTTTTTGGCACCACAAATTTAGTTTGTAAATAAATTCCTAAAATTAAGAAACAATAATGTTGGTTATAATTTTGCAATTTCAGTCCTATTATGGAAGGACTGAGTGAAGGAAGCAGTGAAGAGTCCAAGTCGCAAGCAAGTGGTTTAGCGAGTCGTTCAGCTGGTCTGAGCATGCTCCACCAGTCTCATGCCTACGCCCCGAGTGTCGTCCCCACCAGTGTTGAAGCGAGTAACAAACATTGCATTGACATGACTACGTATGTTTCGCCCAAGTCTGACGAACACACGGAGGCGCTGCTCAACATGTCTGTGCGTATCGATCCGTTCAATCCATTTGATGAAGCAACTGTCGCAACGTTCTTGGAGTCTCTGCCGACCCCTCTCACAGAATATCCCAACTATACAACTGTCGACTTGATGATGCCCAAAGTTGTTTCTAATGCATTTATTTACCTAGGTTTGTATTTTATGTTTTTCTTTCTTCATTTCCAACATTCTGTAGTGCTTAAAAATCCTTACCAAGTTGCTAGAGGCTGTTCCAGTTAAATTTATATGGTGTGGTGGCCAGAAAGCCTTTAATTTTTTAGGGTACCACCTATATAAAAAAAAAATTCACCCCCAACCTACTTTAATAAAATATGTTCAAGTCCCCTACCAAGGTTAATATACACATGGATTTGATACCCAAATGATACACACCCCCACACCCCCACCACATAATTTATTTATTGCAGGTGGTCACAGAGCGAAGGTAATAATAATTTAAAATCTCTTTCACCAAACCACCACCCACATAAATTGACCGTGCTTTTACCAAGGACCAACGTAAAAACAAAATACATGTGCATTCTGCTCCCACTCACCCCGATGTAATTTCAACTGGATATACCCTGGGTAAGTTCAGGATTTAACTATTTATAAAAAAAATGCAATGTTTTAGATCATTGTTACTCGTGATTTTATTTTCTTCTAGGTTTTATTTCCTGGATCTGTGATGGTTGTTATCCTCACAAATTAGCTAGACTAGTACAAAGCTGGTGAAATAAAAAATAAAAACGACTAATGCTTTAGATTATGGGTCTTTAAAACTTTGAATGTTGCACTTAACTCCGTGTCTATGAAGTTAGCTATGGTATGTTCCATTAATAAATTATTTTGGGAGGAATGTAATTTCATGTGAAAAAGAAAATGAACTCTTAATTAAAACTGAACGTCATTGCTAGAATAAAAGTTCCAGGGGATCTTAAATTCCATAGAAACATATTCTCACTATACTTTGCGTCATGTCAGATTGGCACCATCATTTTTAACAGTAACTTTTCTTCAAGGGATTGTAGAACAAAATGGAAAATGGTTTTGGAAATTAAACGAAAGACCAAATTTTTATACAAAATTTCAAGAAGATATAGTGAATATTACATTTCTGGCCATTTTTGGCACTTTTCAGTTATGATTTTTGTTACCGTAGCAACGATATATAATCCAAAAAGTTATGAAGTGAAATAGTTATGTGTATTATGTACGCGTTGCAAAAGGTTCAAAAGGGAGTTGTTTGTCCTTTATTAACTTATTTTTCAACTGAAAAACGCTGGTGTTTTGATGTTCCACTTCCAGTGACGCGAAGTATATTATTCAATATTCTATGACACTGTCATTTATTTATCTCAGTTTGTAGCATAATTTATTTTTTGCTTTTTATTCTTGTAGGTCACGAAACATACCAAGTGCTCAACTGTATTGCAAAGGGTGGATTTGGCAAGATTTTCTGTGCAGTAGAGTTTGATATGGACAATATGTTAGACTGTGATGCAGACACTCCAAAAGTTGCCATAAAGGTAATGGACACTGAAATTATGTGAATTTACTTGTGTTTAATATGACAAGGGATTCAAATAGAAGTCTATAAGGGAGGAGCAGGTTTCCTCTAAAGACCTGAGACCATATTTCCAAGCTCTCTTAGTGCTACCATATCATAAATTTGTCTTAGTAATGTCAGTTTTTGTAATCACTATACAAAAATCATGAAAAATGACATCACTAAGACCGATTCATACCTAAGAATGCTTTGAAAATACCGGCCCTATAGTTGCAAAACACCATGTCTGACAACTAATAGCGGCTGAATAAACAGTGTGCTGGGGTGTTGTTAAACGAACACAATCCTTTTGAAATAGTTGGTCTCTACAAAGTCTGTGGCTACACAGAATAATGTTAAACATCTATGGCTACTAACTTTACTCATCTTGAGGTCATTTAGCACCCCAGTCTCAGTGCAGAAAACAGTTATTCAAAAAAGTTTGGTAAAAATTAATTTTTGATTTTCCATTAAGAATGGATTTGTATATATATAGTACTGTGGACATTGTGCATGGTTTTCTAATTGGTTATTAAGGAATGAAGTTTTAAATTTAATTGATGTAAATGAATCATATATAAATATTTAAACATGGGTCAAATTTTATTGTTTGAGAGACTGAAAATCACAAAATGTTTTTATTGCTTTGTTTCATGTTTTTAAACTCAGGTTCAACAACCGGCCTGTCCATGGGAGTTTTACATCTGCTGTGAAATAGCCAAACGACTGAGAAAACTTAACATGCCCATTGATATTGTAAGTATCACTCAAGTAATTATTTCAATGTTTACACATCTGTGAAATAGCCAAACGACTGAAAAAACTTAACATGCCCATTGATATTGTAAGTATCACTCAAGTAATTATTTCAATGTTTTCACATCTGTGAAATAGCCAAACGACTGAGAAAACTTAACATGCCCATTGATATTGTAAGTATCACTGTAGTAATTATTTCAGTGTTTGCATATCTACTGTGAAATAGCCAAACGACTGAGAAAACAACATGCCCACTGATATTGTAAGTATCACTCTAGTAATTATTTCAGTGTTTGCATATCTACTGTGAAATAGCCCAACGTATGAGAAAACTTAACATGCCCATTGATATTGTAAGTATCACTCTAGTAATTATTTCAATGTTTACACATCTGCTGTGAAATAGCCAAACGACTGAGAAAACTTAACATGCCCATTGATATTGTAAGTATCACTAGTAATTATTTCAATGTTTGCATATCTACTGTGAAATAGCCAAACGACTGAGAAAACTTAACATGCCCATTGATATTGTAAGTATCACTCTAGTAATTATTTCAATGTTTACAACCCTTGAAATTTAGTCAGCTGTGCTGTTGTAAAAGCAGATGTACATTTCGTTTGCTGCATCATTATACTGCTGTCACAAAAATATATTATAAAGTTTGATCATTTTCTTAAATATCCATAGCAAAGGATTTAGCAATAGCATTTATGTAATTTGTCAGAATTGCAAGTGAAGCATTAGACATTTAAATTTGTTTAACTAGAGTGTATATTGTATTAGTTTTTGGCTGGTTCTCGTTACTTTGTCATCTTGATGAAACTGTGAATGATACAATGTGTAAGGAAAGAAACTAAAGTTTGTACAAGGCAAGTAGAAATAGTTGGGATCAAGTTGATTTTAAATAATGCTGGTTCTGTGATCCATATGCTTCAGTCTTGTATTGCACAGCCATGCTGTTTTAACATTCTCACGTGTACATGTGTATGGAGAATGAGTAGCTTATATGGGTTGCTAATCTACCAATACAATTGATACTCACCCATTGCAAGCCTGGAAATAAGTAGCTTTTCAATGACACTGACCAGTACAAATTCGTAATTTTGAGAGATTTGACAGTCACAAAATTAATTGTGTCGATCATTTTGTCTGACACTCATGTTTTAACTTTTAGTAAAAAAATACCATTTTTGTATAAGGTCAGCTTGATGCAGTTTGTGTGTGTTGAATAAATTGAAAAGAATTAAATAATAAAAAACATATTCCATAAAAATGTAACTGTGTATTCTGTTCAAATTGTTCATATTAAATTGTATGTGAGAAACATTTTCTTTAGTGTCCGGCACACATTGACCGATGCTGAACATTTTGACCAGCTCAACTAAAATGATTATTTCCAGGCCTGCATTGATAGCTGTTGATTTGTGTTATTTCAGACGCCGTCCATCATGTCCATTCAGAAGGGTTACTTCTTCCAGGACGGGAGCTGTCTTGTCAACGAGTACCACAAGTACGGCTCATTGCTGGTGAGTTGGTTGGTTGTATTTATTTTCATGCTTGTATCCAATTAAGGTTCAAGCATGCTGTTATTGGCAAACAACTCAGCTTCCAATGCGGTTTGTCCAGAACAGAGGTTAGTGTTAGTAGGAGAGACGAAACCCGCTGCTGCCACATATAGCGCATACCACAGCCTTTGTTAAACTAGTTGTGGACCACTGGTCGGTGCAAGTGGTATACACCTACCCACTGAGCCTTGCAGAGCACTCACATTGAGTTGGAGCCAATACTGAGATTAAATATATGCCTCAAACAGTAGAGTGTCTGCCTGTGAACCAGTCGGTCGTTGGATCGATCCATCTCAGTGGACCCATTTGCAGTTTGGATGATTTTCCATTCCATCCAGTGGTCCACAACTGGTTCATCAAAGGCCATGGTATGTGCTGTCCTATCTGTGGGAAAGAGCATATAAAAATCAATGTGCTCTAGAAGCGTCGTTAAATAAAACAGACTTTAACTTTGAACCGTTTGCTCTGTATGTCACTATTGAACTACTGCACATTATTATGGTTACGTTTGATATCGTGTTTGTAGAATGTGGTGAACCGGTTTGCTGGTAACAAGGAACAGATGGCGGCGTTTGAACCATTTGCTCTTTACATCACAATCGAACTACTGCACATCATCGAGAACCTGCACAAGTGTCACATCATCCACGGAGACATCAAACCCGACAACTTTCTCGTCATGACATTGTAAGATTAACATACATTATATTTACCAAGCAGTTTCACAACTTATCCTCACCTCTTTCCTCTACACGCTTATCCTACCCCATCTTAGAGATCACTCACTATATTATTGTCAATTTTTATTTGTTCATACAAAGAGGGCTAATTTCCATTATGCAAATATACTGTGAGATTGTTCAGTAAAGTGACATAATTTATGCTTAATGCTTCCAAATTCAGGGGTCGAATTTTAATTTTTAGAGGGCATGGCAAAAGTTGCATTCGGTTTAGTAAGAAAACTAAGGGCACCAAGGCAGGTTAGAGTTATGGGACAATGAAGTTGGGCTGAGAACTGTCCGCAGAATTCCACGGATTTTATCTCCCCAGGATCGATCTTGTGAATCCAATGAGATAATTTTGAGGGGGGTGAGGTAAATTTTTTTGTCCATTTCTCTTCTAAACAACGAAAAATAGCCCGATCTCAGGCAGAAATGTTTCCCAGAAAATAAAAAATAGTTTAAAACAGCTCCCGTGAAAAACAAGTGAATGGTTGGCACTCGGTATTCTGTGAACAATCACGTTTTACTTCAGTTTCCCACAAATAACTTTGGCCATATCCGACATTCTATGGAAAATTACGAAGTACAGAGTATATCTGAGTTCTTATTGGCCGAGAGCAGTCACACGGTAATCCAACATGGTTGCACCCATAAGCTTGTCTCCACAACGTGACCATAGCTCATAAAATTCATGTTAGAGACAATTTGTTTCAATGGAATTCGGCGACAGGGATATGGATGATATATAATAAATTGGTAAGACAGGCAAAAACAAATTTAAGTGGAATTTGTTGGAAGAAAAGGACCCTTAAAGTTCACCAGAATGCACAATTTCCTTCTGTATTTCAGAAAAAGTTCCTACCTTGGGAGGGGGCTCCGCCTCCTCCAAAACCCTCCCCCGGTTCGGTCGCTTTGCTCCATCGCAAAAAAATTCACATTTTAGGGCTTGTGATCCTGAAAACCTTTCAATGAAAGGAAATTTGCATTCTTGTTGGTTTCCCGTGAGATATACCTATCTGTTTACATTAAAAAAAAACTTTGGCTGTTTTTCTCATTTCCCATTCTCAGCCCTGATGAAGGAAACTTATACAACATGGAATGAACATGAAGGCACGGTGACAAACCACATAGAGCACCTCAGCATTTTTCTTGCTATTGACAACATCTGATTTTTGGGGTATCACGGCAAATAAGAGGGGCACACGCGGCATTTGTCTCTGTATCTGTGTAGTTATCAAATGTTACAAATGTTTTATAGTTGTCACAGTTTTAATAGCTGAATACTTAAATATTATTTCTCCCTTTAAAACTACAATTTTATATGAAATTTTGGAAATGTATATTATGCGAAACATTTTGTAACTACACTACCTAAAAGGGATTTATTAGCCTGAAATCAGTACAAAAATGACTAAAATGTTAACAAATATAGCAGTAATTGGCAGAGAGAACTTTATATTAGTCAATGAAATTATTGTAATTATTATTATTATTAATTGAAGATGCATGTTAATAAATATAGCAGTAATTGGCAGAGAGAACTTTATATTAGTCAATGAAATTATTGTAACTATTATTAATATTAATTGAAGATGCAGGTTTTTTTTAATGGAGATTAACAAGGGTTTGCAATTTCAGTTCTTGCGACACCAAATCTATTCATATCTTTAACAAAAAATACAAATTGGAAATTTTGAATGTTCAGCTGTGCACCTTCTCCTCATTTGATTTTTCAGCCCGTTCTGTGGATCTGGTCGTACCCGAGAGACGGTGTTTGGTTCTTGCACCAAGTGCTTGAAGCTGATTGATTTTGGACGGAGTATTGACATGACAAAGTATCCACCGAACACCGTGTTCATGGCTCAGTCGAACACCTCTGGCTTCCAGTGTATCGAGATGAAAACACACATGCCATGGACTTACCAGGTCAGCTTGTGTTTACGTCAAGCACAGATCCTAGCATGTGGGAATTTGTTTTAATTTTTCCATTTTGAGTTTTAAATTTTTTTTTATTTTTTTTTACCATTATTAAGCAGGTTTGGAAATAAGTAGCTGATCACAGACCTTGCCTAGTTAAAAAAAGTCATTTTCATAAATTTGATAAATGTTTGTTGTTTACATCATGGGTGTATATCCTGGGGGAATGTCCCCCGCCCCCTCCCACATTTTGGACAGGGAGTGATGCCTATATAATTGTCCTCCCACCACTTTTTGCTTTGAAATTAATATGTCTAAATAATAATCTTTTCCTGTATTTTTCTTCATTGTATCAATGTAACAGTTAACCATGCGGTCTTAGTGCAAGTATACCAAAGCACATAGAGGGTCTATATTGACGTCAGTCCTGGGGCCCATTTTTGGTCAGAGGGATGCCCCATCACTCTTCCCCCCCCCTCCTCTCCACACACACTTTGTGAACAAAGGGAATGTTTCATCCCTCCCACTTCCAGAAAGCTATTTTTGCCCTACTTTACATAATATTATTGTTTATTGTTTACAGATTAATGTTTAATGTTTACAGATTAATGTTTATTGTTTACAGATTAATGTTTAATGTTTACAGCTTAATGTTTATTGTTTACAGATTAATGTTTGTTGTTTACAGATTAATGTTTGTTGTTTACAGATTAATGTTGTTTACAGATTAATATTAGTTGTTTACAGATTAATGTTTATTATTTACAGATTAATGTTAGTTGTTTACAGATTAATGTTTATTGTTTACAGATTAATGTTTCTTGTTTACAGATTAATGTTTGTTGTTTACAGATTAATGTTAGTTGTTTACAGATTAATGTTTCTTGTTTACAGACTGATTTGTTTGGCTTAGCTGGTACTGTGCACGTGGTTCTATTCAATGCTTACATGAAAGTCTATCAGGAAAAGGGAAAGTGGCACATGACATCAAGTTTTGTCAGGTAAACAGATAAATGTAATAGTCATTTTATTTCAGACACTTATAAAGACAGGCAAGTTTCAATTTTCATCAAATTCTACCAAAATCCATTTAGATTTCCTCAACTTTATGTCATGAGAATCCATTGTTTAAGTAATTAAAAAACATTTATAGAAAGTTTAGTGACTGATTTATTCAGAATCTGAATTTAATAAATAATATGTTATTATAATATAAATTATTTTCTGGATATGCATATTATATTTTCTAATATATTTGAAATAAAATGTATTTAAAAAAATAAAGTTCAATATTATGGAAATCTAATTTTCATTTATGATCATATTATGGAAATTAAATACCAGGATTGTTATAAAAAAAAATCAAGATCTGACAGAAGATAACTTTTTGTTATGTTGAAACATTTCTAACAAAACATTAACTGTAATATTGAAAGGGTAAGGGGTCCAAAGTTAACAAAATCATGATTGGGAAGAAATAAAAATTAGTATCGATTTCCCCCCTTCTCCCTACCCTCCCTCCACCTGAGAGATATCCACCTACACCTCAGTGATTTTAGCAATTGCTTACCTGTAATCCACAACCATCCTTCTCATAATTTTCTTAGTCCTCATTCCTAGCTAGTCTAGTGGGGGTGGGGAGGTGGCGGGGGGGGTGTTCTGCCAGTTTTAAATGTCCCATCAGCATACATAACTTAATAATAATAATAGGTGTGGGCAGTCTTTCCAGTGTTAAAGATGTTTGCAGAATCCAAAACAATTTAAAATTAGCTTAAAAATACAATTATATCATAACTGGGTTATGCATCTTTAATAGCCAATGGTTAACAATGAGCTGGCATTGTTAGATAAAAACAGAAGGTACTCAACAAGGGTGAGTTACTTCTACAAGTAGCTTGTCAGTTTTATCTGAGGTAGTCAACAGCCTCTTGTATGAATAACAATGAAAGGAATAGCTGTGTTGTCATCTCACTATCTTCAACCTAATCTCACAAAGGCTGTTCAAATGATTTTGTATTTCTGTAAGAGCTGTCCCAGAAATGATCATACAGAAAGGGTGGCAGTCAGATTTTAGAGAAGCTTTATCTTAAAATGATTTTGTATTTCTGTAAGAGCTGTCCCAGAAATGATCATACAGAAAGGGTGGCAGTCAGATTTTAGAGAAGC